>JACJUY010008092.1:24518-39898 GCA_014220935.1 Platorchestia sp. MABIK
TGACGTCATAATGCGCAATTGTTAACGTAGGAAAGTTGTGGCGCTCGTCAGTGACGTCATAATGCGCAATTATTGTTAACGTGGGAGAGTTGTGGCGCTCGTCAGTGACGTCATAATGTGCAATTGTTAACGTGGGAAAGTTGTGGCGCTCGTCAGTGACGTCATAATGCGCAATGTGCTCACTCAAGTCGCGTGGGCGAATCGAGGTACAGTTCATTTTCTATATATAAGACATTGCTTTACAGGGACCTCAACTTGTAATGCCCCTTTCACTTATAAAGTTGTTTAAAACAGGATTTCATACACATCTCATCCTCCAGTTAATTAAACGATATCATGGAAACCTCAACTTATGCGGATAAAAGTTAGCCCCAGTCTTCCAACTCACACGATGCTTGACTCAAATTATGAAAAACTGGAACTAATTTCCACCCTAATCAGTTGTATTTCACAACAAATGGTGTAGTATAACTTCGATTGTATAAAATCCCATGTCTTCACAGTTGTTAACGCAAAAGTGCCCATATGTATTTTCACTTATATCGTCAACAGCATCTAAGATTATAACGTTTAAACATATAAGCTTATAATCAGCGGTCAGCTATTACTCAAATATAAAGTTTGATGAAGTACTATTTTTGTAAATTTTTCTGTCTCTGTCTTGCTGTCTCATCCCACGAGTCTGGAGAAGAAATTCTAGTACAAAAATATTGAGCTGAATTTAGGGTGTAAAACATTCTGCCTGTAGCCAAGAAAGTCTTATTTCGTACAATCAAGCTTAAGTTTTGTGGTGCGACATGCGCATGTTGCGAGAAGAATTTAGGCGAAACTTGCGCGAGACTTGGCGGTCATTCTGAGCCAAAATATGCGCGCTTTAGACGTCCTCGGGGTGACGTTTACATCTGGCATTTAGTTTGTGGCGAAAATACGATCCCCATCCCTGAAGAAGAGTTTTTGTGGCCTGACAAAGTCAACAAAGTGAGGCAATGTCAAGAAATGGATGCTTTCGCACCGCCTGCGTCGGCCTCGAGGATGCGATCCGATGCCTTGCCAAGTAAAGTGACGCACTGCGATGGGTAGCAGATGAGAGCCGAAAATGGTTTCACGTAGCAATTTTCCGAAATTTATTCTCAGTGGCTACTGCAAAAAAAATGCGCTCCACAGTAACAGTGTATTCGCGATATTTTTGGTCACATTTTCTTCTAAAAATTATTTTTTCAAGCACAAGCCTGTCTGCTTTCACCTTCAACCCACTTTGGCACGACAATTCCTAAGCCAGCACCTCCAACGACGACGGTTACGATAAATCGAAGCTCAGTTCTAGGGCTATGGCTCTCCAATACCAAGAGTGCTGCTGCTCCACACTTTCCATCATAGAGAAAACATCGACTGCCGAGACGGTCTGATGGCTTAAAATGATTGACTCGCAGTCCTCCAAGATCTCCGATTTCTTCCGAACCGAATGCCCTTCGCGGAGGCAAATGTTTCTTCATTTGAATATGGCGAGCTGGCTGATCCGGCCACGTCAGTGAAACAATGCTTCAATTCTGACACATACGGACACTTATCAGACCATGAGAGGTTGACTTTTGATTGGGAGAACAGGCTTTCATACTATTTGTTGCTAATTCTACAACCCCACGATAAAGAACGAAACGATGATAAAACTGATGACGAAAAATATACTTTATATGATAATTCATCTCACCAATCAAAATCTCTGTGACAACGGGACTTGAATCAGAAGGTACAGGCTGCATGGCTTGTGTTGATTCACTAGCGTGTTGATTTCGAGCATCACAGTCACTGGGAAGGGAGAAGGATTTCATTGCTGGACAGGATGTTCCGTGCTCAACGACACGTTCCGTTGTTTCCAGTGATTTTTTGTTCTCAGTGATGTTGTGTTTCAAATTTTTGGTTGCCACTTCTCAGGATTTGGAAAGTTGGAGAGTCTCAATATTAAGAAACGGTCCTCTCTTTCTTTCAATACTTCAGGTTTGGTAATCATTATTGTGCCATAACTGGCACCGACTATACTGATAATTAACTAAAATATGTGAAAGTTTGATTCAGATAATCACGATGGGTGATGTGTTACTCAAATGTTTCAATAATTTTAACGTCATATGCTGAAACAAGAATATATCTTTTTACTTCAAACTTTTTACTCTATCTCGTTTACGTTTTCACGATCAAAATTTAATTAGGGTATTTTGAAAGTCATTTTAGGCTTTTTATACATGTCTGTTATTCGTTAAGGTTTCCAATAACCGTATTTTTATTCGTATCAAGTTTCAAGCATTTTAAAATTATTTTTCCCTTTCAATCTGCTAAGAAAACTCAACGTTGGTCCTTAACTAAAAGCAGTAATCTCAAAATCCTCATGATACTTCACCGTCATTCAATTAGTTTAATAAGCTAAATTTTCTTAATAAACCTCTGATATTCAGCTTTACTTCACCTAAAGTCGTTAATCGAGTCTTAACTGCGACTTGTTCTTTGCATTAACACGAGTTGAAACTTTTTTTCACATCGAAACATTGTATTAAAATTTTTGGCAAGCTTCAATTCCTTGTGTTAGAAGAGTTCAACGTAATGAAGTGGATTTTCTCGTTAATTTCGTACTCCCTGCATGTATCTTGCAAAAAACTTAGATATTCCAACAACGCTGGACGTCGCCTGTACACTCTCCCTGAATTCCAAAACAATGAACTTGTCGATGATTATCCATCTCATTCTACTCCTTACACCAAGACGTCCTCAATGTTAACATCAACTAAAATTGGGCTGGCATTGAAACATCTGAACCTGAAAACTACGTGTTGTGCATGGGGAACGCTTCTCAAGTATTGCGTACCGGAACCAAAAAAACGATTATACTTGCACAAAACCAGGGGATAATATTTTCTGTCATTGTGTTTGTTCTGAGAAGTGTTGACAAACTGAATGGTGACCGAGACGTTATTTTCTCAAAATCCTGAAACACACGCAACGTTCTCGAATAAAGAAAGACTTCAAAAAACCCTAAGAAATTCAACAAAGTTTCCTGATCAAAGCCAAGTTCTAATTATTCATTGGTTATTCATCAAACAATAAAAACGAGTTGCTCAAAAAACTCTTGTCTGGGATACGCGACCTAATCATTCTTTTCATTACAGGTTAATTTTTCAGGGCTGAAAACTTCGGAAGCGAACAAACTCCGAAATGAGGATAAGATTGATGGTTGACTTCATGGAAATGACGATGCCAAGAAAAATAAAGTTTTTATTCTCAATTTCTGGATCCTTTGAATCCGTAAACACGATTGGAATATTAAAAATAGAAGCCTCGTGTTGAAAACTACGCAAAATTACAGTTATGGTGAATAACCACATCTAGTACCGGTACATTAGGCGAACGCAGAAGAAGTCTGTGTAACATTTGGCCTAGCAAATCATAAGATGTGCAAGGAAGTTATTTACAAAACATGTAGGTATCCAGCTTGGTAGAAGTATATAAACAGTTTTCCTGCTTATTATGAAGACTAAATAGCACAGCGACATCATTTAAACAAAAAACATTTGCAGTTAATAATTTTAACGACTTTAGAAGCTGAATAATTATTTCATTTAATAAATTACAATTACAGTGGGCCTACTCGACTGTCTTCTAAAGCACTTGAGCAACGTACAGCGTAATTGACGCCAATTTCCTTCTACTAAAGATTTGTTAATGTTTAAAATATGAATGATACTCAAGAATCTTTAACGACTCATGGGTAGAATACCGGGTGCTAGAAGGTTGATTTAACCGAGTAAAAACCATGGGAATTTTGGACTCTATCTCGTGTTTGGAATCCCCTTAATTATTTACTGAGTGATGAACATCCTGATTTTTGGGGTGCCTACCGGAGACATGCGATCATTCATTTGGACAGCCCATGGGGACAAAGAAACTCCTCTTTTTCCAAACACTCGATGTAGTAGCCCAAGGTATGGAGATCGTGGGCACACTCTTTCTGTGGCACTGCACACGTGCCCTGCAAGATTACTGGGTGTGGTTGTTCGTATTTTTGAAATTATCAATAAGTTATTGTATATTTAGCCAAAAAATTCCGTTGCATATTTCGTTTCAAAATCCAACGCGCTTCTCGTACCAAATTGGCGTCTACTGTGAGCTCTCGAAGCGTAGTGCCCTCATGAGCAAACCTCGCACCTCACTTACAAACGAATTTTTTCTTGATCCTTTTGTTATTGACAACCTCATTTCCTAAGCTTCCGTGGTTGGAGCCACTGGAGTGACTAAGAACCGTAGCTTGTCTTGATCTATTTAGGGTTCCTATTAATATTATAATTAAAATTATTAGTGTTATTTTAAATGTGGCTTTAAAACTGACGACGTTTCGTTGGCGTTACTTTAATGTATTCATGTATCAACGTTGGTTTGATATCCAAGTGCACCAACGGGGTTAATATTTTAGTGTCGGTATGGCACACTCCGTCCAAATTTGTAGAAACTCGAGCTGTAGGGCTGCACCTCCAAACACGGCCATTCGGGCTTACAGTAATAGGATATAACGAGAATCATTGCCAGAAAATCACACGAGAGCGAAATTCAGAAATGTTCACAAACAACAGTTATTTCACCATAGCTCCGTTTACGTGCTTTTTTGACTATCTTTACAAATTTGCAGTTTCAATCACAAAAGAATAAAAACCTCTACTGTTTTCTTCGTACTTTGGTAACATTTTGTTCACCGGGTCATCTACCGTACCTACTCAAAAAGCGTCCGAAGGTCAAACTGCAGTAACGCACATTCAAATTCAATCATTGGTGTTTCTGCATTATAGGGTAAATGGGAGGGAAAAAGAGAAATGACAACTTCTACCTCCGATTTTCGTCACGGTCGGAAGCCCTCATGATATAGAAAAAATTACTTGGACGTGCCTTAGCTTTGGCCTATATCACCGATTGCCGCAGATGTCAGCACCTGTCAACGCTCGCTCACTAACTTTCCCTCACAGCGAAGTAATCATGAGGTCAGCATGCATATCTGGGCTCCTTGTTTTCGACACAGGCGCTCAAATGTTCTTGCAATAAATTCGGAACCAGTAAACACGAATGTTATAACGCTGGGAGTTGAGCACTTTTGAGCAAAAACACTTGACGCTTTAATTCCTACACACAATGAGTTCAGCAAAATACAGCAGGTGAAATAGTGAAGCTTTAACTACCGAGTCTCTCACGGCACACTGATTAAAGTTCTTAATTAAAAGTGCACGGCATCATTTAATAACGCGTTCAATACAAAACATCCCACGTAATATTTTCTCATCATTCATGTTGGCTCATGAAAAACACTAGCGACAGCATAAAGAAGATTACTCATTTGCAAGCCAAATCCTCGTTTATCCGAACAATGTGCAAGCCACGCTCCATGAATAGAGAATAAGTTTTTAACTTAGCTTCACTTTGCACTACATCAGTCACTCTCTAAATAGAACACAAGCAATTTGAAATGTCAAAGCCAGTAAAAAAAAACAAGCTGCAGAACTAATTGAGTGTTGTTTGTTGACATCCAAGTTCAACTGCGCAGATAAGAACCATTATTTTCCATGGAGTGTGAGTGTCCAACTAATAAATTGTATCGCAAAACAGGGATGAAAGGTAAAGCTTGACGCTTGAGAATATTCATTGGACGGATGCAAATGTTGTTCGCGCTCGACACAACATTCTTGCAAAACCCTCACCATTGAAAGGGTAATATTTTTGTATAATTAACGAGAACTGTTGTAATGTTCAACATGTGTTGACATAAAAAGTTTGCAATTTTGAACTGCGTTGGCATAAATATTCTTCAAAAGCGTTAACGGTAGATGAACAGAATAAATTCTGATGCCAATGAAGGAAAACAAATTCAACAACAGAGATCATATTAGATTATTAGTTAGTTTCAGCCTACCCTACCACTATAACGGTGTTCAAAGAGAGAAAGAATGAAGGCACCATTCAGTGTGGAGTAAGGGAAACGCGGAATCAATGCACAAGGTATGTTCCCACACAAGATCCTTGCACAAAGAAAGAGTCAGTTAAGAACAAACTTAATGAAACAAAATAAAAGTTGATGAAAAATGTCAGAGGTGCTGAAAAACAGGACAGCCGTGAAGCGAAAAAAGATGGTCCGTAACATAACAAAAACCTATTTTATAACAAAAAATGGAATGCCTGCCTAATTTTTACCTCGGGACCACACATTTTCCCTTGAAAGGGCTGATTCCAATAGATACAATAGTTGTATCCTCCCGAGGGGTTGAACGATAGAGTCGTTTCAATCCCATGATCGAGAGATGCATTGAAACTCAATGAAATGTGGTTCAACGTCAAATGCAGTAATTGAAAGTTACTGTCTTCGGCAACTCTTCATCAGTAAAGCTGCGGTCGCATTTGCACAAATTACACTCATTTTTAATTGAAAATGAAACGCTTCAATTTCGAAGATTGCGCTCCTGTCTCAATTTGAATTTGTCGATCGACGTCGCAATAATTAAATAATTCCAATTTATCATTATAATAGTTACATTGTAATCTTACGATGACTTGCTCCAATCCACGCATCTTCTCATCAACCAAAAAGAAATTTGGTTCAAGCATAATCTGACAGAAATTTATTGTTAATAAATAAATATACAACAACGGTTACAAAATTTGAGGCAGTGTATTGGTTTTTGGCTTCTTGGTTACAAAGTCGTTGCTGACGGCACTGTTTTCATGATGCGACTTGCTTCTAATGAACTACAGCTGACATCTGAGGAAATGGCTTCCAATGAACACGATCATTATTTCTCACACCACCACACCACCATGTAATACAAAAGAATCAATTCACGCCAATAAATAAGGTAATTTCAGTGATCTTCGTTTTAATTAACGTTTAAAACCTCATAATACTCAGCTGTGCCCTGATCCACAAAGCCATTAATATAAACCGACCAGTAACGGTCTCCATCGCTAATGACGGAGGCTGATAACCCTATCATCAAAGCTGACATGAACCAACATTTTGTTGAACGTTCCATCATATCGTCCATGTTCCTTCATATCGTCCCTATTTCTTCATATCGTCCTTGTTCCTTGATATCGTCCCTGATCCTTCATATCGTCCTTGTTCCTTCATTTCATCCGTGTTCCTTCATTTCGTCCCTGTTCCTTCATATCGGCCCTGAGTGTCCTTTTATATTATCTCTGTGCCTTCATATCGTCCCTGAATGTTCCTTCATTTCGTCCCTGTTCCTTCATATCGTCCCTGCATGTTCCTTTATATCGTCCTTGATTTTTCTTTCATCTCGTTTCTATTCCTTCGTATCTTCCTTGAATGTTCCATCATATCGTCTCTGTTTCTTCATAGCGTCCCTGAATGTTCCGTCGTATCGTCTTCGTTTCTTCATAACGTCCCTCAATGTTCCTTCGTATCGTCTTTGTTTCTTCGTAACGTCCCTGAATGTTCCTTCGTATCGTCTTTGTTTCTTCATAGCGTCCCTGAATGTTCCGTCGTATCGTCTTTGTTTCTTCGTAACGTCCTTGAATGTTCCTTCGTATCGTCTTTGTTTCTTCATAACATCCCTGAATGTTCCTTCGTATCGTCTTTGTTTCTTCATATCGTCACTGAATGTTCCTTCGTGTCGTCTTTGTTTCCTCATAACGTCCTTGAATGTTCCTTCGTATCGTCTTTGTTTCTTCATATCGTCACTGAATGTTCCTTCGTGTCGTCTTTGTTTCCTCATAACGTCCTTGAATGTTCCTTCGTATCGTCTTTGTTTCTTCATAACGTCCCTCGTGAGTGCGAGGGTTCACTCCTATTATGTTTTGCATTTTTTATATTTTTGCCCACTTGGCATCGGGATCATCACTGATAAAAACAAAGTACACCATCAGTTTCATGATATGCTTTGTTCTTGGCACATGCCGAAATTTTACAGCTACAAAAAATTTACTGGGAGATAAACGGACAAGGACCTTCAGCACGGAAGGGTGCAAGATCGATTTTTCTCTGGCCCAAAATCCTCAAGTTTCATATTTTTTTCCGAATACAATTCGCCCAGGAAAAGCATCCTACAACTCTGTAAGGTTGCCAGAAACCGGGTTGTCTTCATAGTTAAATTTTAGTTGAAAAATCTTAACCTTGAGAATTTTGGACAAAACAGAGAGGCAATCTGGCTACCCTGGCCATGCCATGTTGGCAGGGCCCCACCTAGAGCTCTTCTAACGTGGCAAATGGCCTCAATCTGAGGTACTACAATGTGACGGGGGCGCCTAAACGCTTTCCCATCGTGCAGAGACTATTTCATAAAGCTGAGCATAAGATGCATCATCACCTCAGATCAACAATGAAATTACAACTTAAAAAACATAGATTCGTAAAACTTCTATTTTATTAATCGTTTTCTCCAGGAAATTAACTGCAGTGACAATTTCACAATGTGCATAACATGCATCGTTACCTTAGATTATCAATACAATAGCAACCCAGTAAACATAAATTCACATCAATTATATTTTATCTATCCTTTCCTTCAGGAAATTAACGTTTTTGAACAGGAACAGTTTAAAAAAAACAAAAATCTGATACATAAAGCTAACAAATATTTGCCATTTGTCGAGTAAAATGTTTAAGTGAATTTAAATGAGGGGAAAAATTAATTCGTATCGTAACTTTTTCTTTAGGTTAATGAAGCTCTCATATATCAGCCTAAAGGAAACATTCTGCCCACAAACAAGTGACACCACGTGTTTGTTGTCACATGACATTGTACGAGCATCATTATAAAGAAAACAGAATATATAGTGAAATGAATATTCACAATTTAATGTTATCAATGGCGAGAATAGCATAATGTTATTCATTAGATTCAGCTCCGTAGTCCATTCGTGTCTTGATTTAATAACTGAATTTCTTCGAGTTTCGGGTAATTTGAAACAAATCAAAATTTGTTCAATGCTCGACACGAGTTGAGAAGCGGGTTTCTCACAACTTTGATATCTGCCGCTAAGTTATTTTCTCAAGATACGCGGTAAAAAAGAAAACAATATTGACAATTTTTTTCCTTTTATCTGCGCAGAAATATCCAGTAGTCATCATCATGTGCGAAGATTAAAAACACGTTTTTTCCATTATTGTCATCTTTTTTATCTCTCAGAAAATGAAAATAACTAACTAAACATCAACTAAAGTAAACTCACGGTACATGATTCCTATCACGAGACAAACCGGTATATTACATTATGCACATTTCAAGTTCTTGAAACAATGTACACTAAAATATAAACATCTTGACTGTACAATTTGGATTAAACTGGAAGTCTAAAACTTTGGCGCGTATCTAGGATGCCCGTTAGTCCCAGAAGACCCATTCCAGTAGGGCACACCGTTGCTCCGGCACTGCAAACTGGCGCTTCTTTTGAGTGAGCTCGAGTAGACTATGGGCCTGACCTCCGCCGGGCGTATGGGGTCATAATACGAGTCTCTGGATGCCCAAATTAAATAAATCACGACTCCAGATAAAATTGCTCCACCTGCGGTCACAATGCAAGTCGCGACGCTGAGCACAGGCAGCACTCTATTCACCTCCAGACATGTCAAATCTGGATACCTTAGGCTTTTTTTCCAGTGGTCTTTGTAAGACTCGCACACGCAGTACACTTTTTCAATCAACACCGCTCTGTCGTAAACAGGAGGCAGATCCTCTCTGCTGGGAGACTTCAATTCCAGCGGGTGGCGAGACGTGTTCATTTCGGCGGGGATTTCCCCACTTCCATCGTAGCTGAGAAAGTCGTCCTCGTCATCAGCTCCATCATCGAAAACTGAATCACTGGTTAGAGTCCTGCTATCTTCGGCATACCCAGAAGAATCCGGAACACTAGACTCCGAAGGATCAATACCTCGTGGTGCCACTTCACCACTGCCATCAACGTCATCACCAAGAACTAGGCTAGAATTGTCGGAGTCCAAGTGGCTCTTTGCCGCACTTCGATTTAACATGAAGTCATCGGCTTCGCCTTGGATGACTTCGGTGCCCAGCAGCCCCGGCTGGGTGGACTGGAGGGCGGGCAGGGCTCGAGTGACCACTTCTCTGTGCTCCCTGCAGCGCATGGGTGCGAGGTGCACCAGCTTGAGCGCGGCGAAAATGCACACACACAGACACGACACCACTGCGATGCACGAGGCCACCACCATCAGCACCTGTCACGTCACAACGTTGTGAATGATGTTAAAAATTTCTGTCTGAACCTCAGACAGCGTTACAACTGATCATAAATGAGAAAACTTGATTTGCAACAAAACCCGCCACAAGCCAACGCTGTGGATGATGCTAAAAATGTCCATCTGTTAATCAGAGAGTTTAGTAACAGATCGTAAATGTGAAAATTTGACTTGTAATTTAAGCCCACTACAATGCAACGCTGTGGACGATATTAAAGAAATCCCCTTCTGAACTTCAGGCAGTATTAGAACTGATCTGAAGCACGAAAACTTAATTTACAGCATAAAAACCCACCTCAATACAACCATGTGGATGATGTAGAAAAGCAGTAACACCAAAAGAAAGCACCACACTGGAATTTCAGTATTAAAATTAATTAGTGGTAAACTACTTAAGTACTTCGATGAAAATTTGATGCCTGAAGCAAAACTGTGAATCAAAGTGCATTATCAGGAAAAAAAGGGCAGCCTTAGTGCGCGCAGATCTTTTTTTGACAGATCATATTTGAGACTAAACTATTCCAGACCAAATAAACGAATATTCAGCACGCATACAAACGCACTATGTCCCCAAACGATGTTTTGTCAACATACAAAGTTCAAGGCAAAGGGCTTTGGCCGGTTGTAAATTTCATTCGTTATCTTTCCATGGGGACAGAATTTCAGAAACATCACACTTGAGTTCATGCTCAGTTAAAATATGAAAGACGCTCATTCAAGATTAAATCTTGCGTTCAAACTGAATGAGCCTTCAAAACATTAGCAGGCCGCCGTCTCACCTTCAGGACATTAGCAGGCCGCCGTCTCACCTTCAGGACATTAGCAGGCCGCCGTCTCACCTTCAGGACATTAGCAAGCCGCCGTCTCACCTTCAGGACATTAGCAGGCCGCCGTCTCACCTTCAAGACATTAGCAGGCCGCCGTCTTACCCGCAAGACATTAGCAGGCCGCCGTCTCACCTTCAGAACATTAGCAGGCCGCCGTCTAGGTCGCCTGTTGCAGCAGGCCAGCAGCACGGCCCCCAGCACGCCGCTCACAAACAGCTGCGAGACACAAAGCGTCACAGACCACGACTTAGGCGATGGTGAAATTAAAATCTTCAAAAAACTGAGGTTTTCGTTCAGCAATAGCAATGACATGACCATCCCTATGGGAATTACGTATTCATTTTATTTAATAGCGTCATTTCGGTTCATTGTAAAAAGCCGAAAGAAGAACCTGTATGGGTATGAAAACTATTTCATTAGCGAATATAATCACAATGTTACAGTGACTGGTAAATTCGAGAATGGAAGGATTTCGAGGCATACTTCACCTCATGAGGAGTCATAAACTGGTTTATATTTCAAGCAAGAGTCCCCTCCGTGGGCAAAGGATGGGCAATAGGATCTGGTTAGTTTAGTTCATTTATCGTATGCCATGGGGACTGGCGCCCCACTGTTAGGGTACCTCAGCTACACATAGGTAGGCCTTCGGGACTTCTACTTTTCAAGCTCAGCTTACTTTTCAGTTTATATGCCTTCTTCGTTTTTTTTTACTTTCTTCTTAACTTGCTGGTTCTATGCCCAGGATACCATGTGTGGGAACACACTTTCTGAATAGATTCCTCATTTTATACATTACATACTAAATGGTCCTTTTTCTTCACTTTTTGGATGGAGATACTAGAAATTCTTAAACTAAAGCGATGAAATTATGATTTCAGGTGTGATTTTTCACAAAAATATTCATGTTAGTCATCTGAAAATTATCAAAGAATTATTATCTCGAAGACCGGTGAGGAAAGAACCTCAACATAACATACTCAGAAAAGAAGGACAGCTTTCACTTCAAACTTTTAAAAGGCTATCGAAAGCCCTCCAAAATTCAAATTGAATTGTTTACTAAAACGGAAAGCTGAAAAATGAAACGCTAACACGAACTATTTCATCATTTCATAATTCTTCCAGAAAACCAACCCAAAAAATACGGCCCAAAATTATCCATTGAAAAATCACTATCTCTCTATACACCAGGAACAAAATAACCTAAATCGAAAACGATAAGCTTTCCCCAATCCAAGAAACGTCTGGTAAAATATGTGTAAATTCAGACTTTGAGGACAGTTTTTCCTCGCAACAGCGTCGACTTTCTCTTTATTTACGCGCATTAGCGCAGAAGACGTGCGGGGCAGGAGCAGGACTTCCTGTTTGTAAACACGCGACGGCGCAGAATAAACGCCGGGCCCCGGAGGTGTGAACCTCGCATTTCTGAAGCGGCGCTACCTAGCACCGAGAGTCTCCCGTGCAAAACAATATTTAATTTCGATTTCTATAGAAGGGCAATACGTTAAAACGGCATAAGATGCATAATTTCCATTTCTATGACGGGTCAATACGTTTAAGAATCCATAAAAAGAAATTTGTTTGAATTTTAAAAGTCTCCCGTGCAAAATGATATAAAATTTTATGACCGGGCAATATGTTATAAAGTTATTGAAATAAATTAATTTTAATTCTAGAAGAGTGTCACATACATAATGATGCATGCATAATTTTAACTTTCATGACGGGGCAGTACGTTAAAAAAGTACAAAAAAATTGATTTCCATTCAATTAGAGTCTCCTGAAGAATATGATGCATACTTTCAATTTTTGTGACGTGGTAACGCGTTGAAAATATATAGAAACGAATTTATTGCAATTATACAACTGGTAAATGAGACACACGTGACATTGGTTCATGACATGCTAACGAAAATCTAGGTATAAAAATGTCCCTTTGTTTCGTTTCGAAGTTACACGATGTTAGAAATCGATGTCCATCATGTTTACGCGTCGGGGATTTTTATTTTTAGTCAAAATGGACTGAGCAAAATTTTTCTGGATTTTTTCCAGAGTTTGATGAGCATGTGGGCTTGATGAGTTTCCAGTTATATGTAGGGCGGATAAACTAATACTACTAACGAAGTAAAACCATGAGACATTACAGTAATTCCAATTGAATGAATATATAATATGAGAGCAACATAGTGTGCTAATTCGTTAATCTACTAGCCTGAAAATGCTTCACTCTTAATAATTTTTCTTACTTTAATACACAGGGCTTATATTTTTGGAAAAGAATTCAGAGTTACGCTAAAGATCACGGAAATTTCTTGACGGATATTCCAATGAAAATTTTGATTCACAACAAACAATAATTCAAACACTCCCAGGAACACAATCCCGATATTTCTAATATAAAAAATTATGTTAATTATCATAGGGTCACTTCAATACCTACATTAAGCAAACATTATTGGTACAAAATTCAATACATAGAAAACAATGCTGCTTGTCGTAACATTTTCCCAGACTTTCTCTCATCATTCAACAGATTCCAGTCCTTTCTGCCAATCCCACAAACATCGTTGCGTTCCCCTCTCAATCTCTCTCTTTCTCAACATAATTTCCAGTAACTCCAGTATATCGCAATAGGGGCTGAAATCACACAAAACGTGATTGCAAAATTGATTCTCAAACAAGCATTATCGTAAACATCGATTAATCGTACAAACAACATCGAAAACATTTCTACAGTCATATTTCTATATCATCACGCAGTCCACTCGCATCGCATAAACATCATCACACACACACACATTAGATACATTTATCATATCATCTAAACATAATTGTAAGCATTCCCCACATTACACGAAAATCCTAAATGTTCCTCATGTCAAACAATTTTTATCACGATTTTTTTCTCTTTTCGCATCTTTTCCCAAGAAATAAACATTACCAAAACATTTTTGAAATTATACTATCATCAAAATCACAGCTGGTGCCATCCAGACGTCCTAAACACCGCAATTGCACCTCAACTCATTCAGACGTCACGAAAGCCGTATTTGCAACCCATATCATCCACTCATAAAAACAGCAAATACACCTCAAATCATCCAAACGTCATAAAGATCGTTATTGCATTTGACATTCTCCACACATACATATTGCAGTTGCACCTGAAATCACCCATAAAGAAGCCTAGAGCCAATAGTTATAAAGACCGTAATTGCACCTGACATCCTCCCCAAATAAACTGCACAACAGCACCTCAAGTCATCCAGACGACGTCACAGAGACCGTAATTGCACCCCACATTATCCACACAAGTATCGCCGCAATCACCAGCAGTGAGAGGCATAACAATGAGGCAGAGGTGGGCAGCACACGCACCGGTATGGCGGAGTAGTGAGGCACTTCTCTGAAGGGTATGGAGTGTGGGGCCCACAGCACACACCACACCACCAGCCCACCCATCACCAGCCCCACCAGGGTCTGAGCAGTGATCACCAGCACGCCCACTCGCCCCAGCCCACCGCCCACCGCCTCTTCAGCCCTCCATCTTCTGTCCGGTATGCCTGCACGCGTAAAGTAATTATCAGTATTACCGTCAAGTTGACTGTCGTCCCTGGTATGTTGATTATTGACGTAGCCATTTGGATAATTATGCCCCTAGTAAGTACGTTAGTAATGGTCCCATTACGTTGATTGTGACCTATTTTATGTTAATTATTAAGTTGACTATTTCCCCTAGTATGTCAATTAATAATGTTGCCATTAAGTTGATAATTCATCCGTGTGTGTGTAATTACAGATATGGTGGGCAGTTGTTATTAAAAATAAATAAATTGCGTACAAAAATGAAAAATAGATTTCGTACAAAAAGAGAAATAAACTGAGTACAAAAAGAGAAATAAATTGAATCCAAAAGGAGAAATAAATTGCGTACAAAAAAGAGAAATGAATTGCGTACAAAAAAGAGAAATAAATTGCGTACAAAAAAGAGAAATAAATTGTGTACAAAACGAGAGGTCTCTCAATATTCTAACTCGGTTTAGGTTTTATCAATTTTCTTGTAAGAGAGCCGAGGAGAATCAATGTTAAGATGACATTCATTGGCTGGATGAGAAAATTCAAACTTTGGATGAGGAGAACCAATGTATCAATGAGGAGCACCAATGTATCAATGAGGAGCACCAATGTATCAATGAGGAGCACCAATGTATCAATGAGGAGAACCAATGTATCAATGAGGAGAACCAATGTATCAATGAGGAGCACCAATGTATCAATGAGGAGAACCAATGTATCAATGAGGAGGACCAATGTATCAA
>JACJUY010008093.1:0-10606 GCA_014220935.1 Platorchestia sp. MABIK
CACATTGGTGAGTACCATTCTTGTTTTAGTATATGTAACGTATAGTTGTTATTATTCAAGTTTTCGTATGTTTTATTTGCCTATATTTTGTGTATTGCATGATTTCAGGGAGGTACGCCAAGCCCTCCATTCCGAGAACTCGGTCTCCTTGTTAATGTAAATTAATGAGGGGTAGGACCGAACTCATCTCGTGACACTAGTCCGCATCAACTAGTTGTTTTTGTAAGTAAAGAAATTGTTCTGTGCAACAAAGCAAACGACTTCCACTTATGTCCATGTTGTTTCTGTTCATACGTAACCGTTTCGTCTAGACGCCATGTTGAATTTTTTTATATTTATGTGACTAATCAGAGACCCCTAGATAGAATTTTACGTGTTCTCTACCACGTTTACTGGTATAAAGTTATTGAATAATTGTTAGTAATGAAGGGAACTAAGCTTTTACGCAAAGGCAAAATTTTCACACAAAATTTTCAGACTTGAACATCAAAGAAAGAAACAATTACCCGTTTAGCCTCCAAGGCGAAATAATTGAACTAACAGGGTTGGAGCGAAATTAATGACAATTTCAGGTAAAATTGATTTTATCATTGAACAAATTTCCATCCGACCGCCTTTTAATGCCTAGTAGTAATGTTGATGGCACTGAATAACAAATAAGCAAATATCCTTACTACAACCACCGGACTGAACACAACCACGTACATCGAAGAACAAGACATGCCAAGTTCAACATGAAAAACGAGAAAGCCAGAGTTATGTTAGACCAATTATCGCAGATTTTCCGTCATACAACGCCTAAAAAAATCCCGGTTCAACTTCACAATGCAAGAAACCGAAAAACAAAAAATTGCTCCATTGTTTCTTGAAAATGCGTAGCACCCCAAGTTCCAGAAAAAGCAAATGACGTTCGATTTGGTTGTGAAAATTCATTCATCCTTTGAGTAGCGTACGAACATAATGCATGTTTTAAATTAAAGAGATGAATATATCCTAGTGCGAGTTATCGACAAGAATTCGTAAATGTATCGGTCGCATACCTACATCTACAACTATGACACTGACCTTGCCAAAGTTTGATAAGTTCAAATAAGGTCTCATGAAAACGACTCAAAAATATAGAACCAGGATATTGCCTTCTGATTGTTTCAAAAGCATTCCTTGTTTCCATCATTGGCGACCTGCTTTCCCCCTCTCTCACACACTCATCCCGCTCCATGAATACGTCGATATCCTTGATCTAGATTCTAAATGTGAGGTAGACGAATAATTGCCATCACTACTAAGTTACGTTTGATTCACTGGGAGGTTAAGACCTTTGTCAAACCTTAGCCTCCAATGGTAACCAAATTCAGCTTGAAAATAATTAGTAACTGTGTTCACACGAGACAAACTGAATCAATGTTACTTTTCACAACTGATCATAATGAGCAATCATTCACTGACGTATACAGGCGCTTTTACGCTACTGCTGAAACTACTATACCTGCCTTTACACTCGGTAAATATTACCGCAAGCCTTGAATAAAAAACGGAACAAACTCGTATACAATACCCGATATCGTAAACAAATCCGTTATTTTTTGTCGATGTTCTGAGATGACAATGACCTGAGTTGAGGTAAATTGAGTCAAATTTAGGAAGAATATCACTACAATTCCATCATAAAAACCTAGCTTACAACCAAATCTTCACAATTTGCGAATTTGAAACCGCTTTTAAAAATGTATGAACCAAATCTTCAGGAAATGGCAGAATTCCTTCTGACAAGCATTTAAGCAAATTGTAAAACATTACACACTAGACATCTTGAATGAATTTTGGATCAGTCATTTTCTACCACAGTGACGACATTGTCATTATTACATGCCTTAATCCCGGATAAAAATCATGGTAATCCAAACAATTACAGACCAATTGCACTTGCAAATTAATAGCACGAATGTGAGCGCACTGTCGATTAAATACTTGGATATGCTTATCATAATTACTACCATAGAGTAGGCCTGAAAGAGGACGCTGTACAGCAAACTATTTGGTCAGATTAGATTTTGCAATACGACTGGCGTTGTGGGAAGAAAATGTTTCATTTCAGTATTCTTTATTTTATAAAAAGCTTATGATAAAATTAGGTGGTAGTGGAAATATCCGAAATATATATGATGCAGAACTCTGAGGTAGAGTATCTTCATTGGTTAAAAAATTCTTGGAACACAGGACACAAAATCTAGCAGAGAATTATATTTCATGCATTGAAGAACAAAACGAAGTTTTGGTAGGTAGCATCTTGTTGGTCGTTATTTGCCCCCTAAATTAATAAAATAACCGAACTGATTCCGCTGGACTATTGCTTTCACTTACCACTTCACGATGATGACTTGCAAATTGAATTTCGCCTTCAATGTCTCAAAGTAATACAAAACAGTGCAACTGTGTCTAAACTAAATTTTTCATTGGTCTTAAAACAATTGCTTCAAGTTCTCGTCAAGCATAAGTATATCCATTTCTGTTCCACACCAGGTTTATTTATACCTCAGCTCAACTCTCGTGTTCAGTCACTGGACCTTCCCTTACTCAGATTCACATGAATTCTTGCGCTTAATCTGCGACACAAAATATTGAGCTATTTATAACGCATCAACGCTGTAAAAAAGTAAACAGAGGTCTAAATTTACTGAAGTCTTGAAATAGCCGACCAAATAACGCTCAAAACATATCGAAGTATTATCGGAACGATTCATAGCAACAGGTCCTTTGTGACAAACCAATTCAACCTTGAAACCTCTTTAATCAATATGTAGCACTTACGATTGCGACAGGTGCATTCAAGTCCGGTGTAATGAGTAGTTTACATAGTTTAGACGATATATTCAATGAAATGCCCCCATGATATCAGACGTTATATTGTTACTGTTAATTTGAAGTCAACTCGGAAACCCTGTTTTGATGTTTTCAATTATACAATAACGCCTATAATCAGCAACTCCTTGAAAAAAATGAAAATTATACCAAATTTCCTTATCAAAATGCGACAATTAATTGAATCTAACTTACCAAAAACGTGGATCACAATAGAATGCTCATTCACGTTATTAAATAGTTACACCCTCATTCGGACTGTAACAAGGCCAACAATCAATAATCAACTAACTGAACTCCCGCGAAAGAGAACTTGAATGTATCATCCGTCGACTGTCCAAAGGAATAGTTATAGAAAGCTTTGAAGGATGAATAGTTTTAAACACGGATAGTTCAAAACGAGACAGTGGCACCGATGCGGCAACGGAATGACGTGAATTTGTACATACCCAAACACTGCTAAAGAGGCCTCTGTATTCTGATGAAATGCACGTTATGCACATAGCGCTCAATATCATTATCAACCTAAAAAACTAAATGTAATATAATGCAATTCACTGTGCCGTTCGAGGAATCGTCAGGAGTTCATACCACCCATTTTTATTTTATATCAAATACTGTATGAAATTCACAATCCCCAGCGTAAAAAATTGCTTAATTTATATGTTAAATATCATCTGTCTGTAACATTGCCAACAACTCATTTATTTGAATGGTATCATAAAATGTCATTCAAATGATTTAATATACCTGGCATTCTCTCGTTTTTGTTTACATACAAGCCAAAAAATACTACAGCGATAAAAATTGAGTGAATTGTTCAGGAAAATGCAACTTATTGCGAGAAGAAAAGTTATTACAATTTTTTTTAACTTCTTGGTAACAATATAAAATAATATAGTTGTTGGTTGGTTTGTCCGTCTCTCACACTTTCTCGATGACTGTACTCGTGATGTGAGTTTCCCCAGTGCGTAAGCACAAGGGAATTTTAATCGTGGGTAGTGCAAGGAAATGTATTTTTGTTTGTCATCTACTTTAGGGAGATTAAAATAAGGAAAATGTCGTATCCTTTCATTTTTGACGGGCCGTGTACACTAGTATGCAAATAAATGGCAAAACTGTTGATATTAGCAAGACTCGTTTCTTAATAACTTGAAATATAGATTTCAGTAAGTTACTCGGGCCAGAAACCCTTATTACGAAAAGCCTTCATCAGCCAACGGGAAACGAGAGGGAACTACAGAGATAAATGGGTGGAAATTAATCAGTGCCTGGGAAGAAGTTCAATTTAAGTAAAATTTCACGAAGAGATGTAGTAATAAACAGGCTATGTGTAGAACACATCCCTCACGTGCAGCTACCTGAGCAACATTAATATTCTTGATCTACTGGCGTGTGAGTCAAAAACTCGTTGCTTGCTGTTGAACATTTGAGTGTAGAGCGCTGATACTTCGAATATAGAAGAAAAATTCCTACGAAGATTCAGAAAACGTGATAACGACCTTAAGAGCCTTATCAACTACACACCTTCGTGCAAGTAATGCTTGTGATCTAACGTGAATATTTTTTGTCGAATAAATAATAGACTTTTCTGGATGCCATGCTTCACTGTTAACCCCGATAACACTTCGATATTATCAGAGGAGGCTGTGCCTGTCTGACGTCTGAAAGGTTCGGCTTTCGTGACATTTCAACTCAACAAAATAGCCGCCGCCTCCCCCTGGAAGTCATTGTTAATCGCTTTAACAAGAAGCTGGGTTAACCCAAAATACAAAGAGAGTAACTAAATAATTAGGTTAGAAGAAAAACGGGTTTTTGTAATAAGCACGAAAATATTTATTAATTAATATGGATAATTCTGTCGAAAAATACTGCGTTATTTGTGCATTTGAATTTTCTAGCGAAGGCTATTATTTAATTCGTGTATCCCGTGTATTCTAGTGGCTAGGATACGCGGCTCTCACCCGCGAGGCCCGGGTTCAATTCCCGGCACGGGAAAAAATGTTTTTCAACGTTTGCGATGAGTTTCCTTTTGGAATAGTTTGGTACAATTTCTGTCGGTTCCTTACTAACAGTGATCGCATTTTCAACATGCGGGTCCATCAGCTCGAAAAACGTTTCCAAAAGCTTGTGAATGCCTCTTCGAAAATTGCTTTATCTATAGACTGATGCTTTGGCGTTTTCTTCGGTAAACGTAACAATTTTAGGTTAAGACACTTAATTCTCAATCGAAGCTAAGAATCAATCGTCCATTTCATATCCCGTGTGGTCTAGTGGCTAGGATACGCGGCTCTCACCCGTGAGGCCCGAGTTTATTCCCGGCATGGAAAATATTTTGCTCATGATCGTTCCATTAGCGCCTTCCGTGATCATGGTTTTACCGTTTCCTCTATGAAAAGTACATGCTATTGCCAGGTATTGATGGGTTAAACAATGGACTCTCATGTCCCCTCTGGGAGATACAAATGTCGTTTATTTTTTAGAATAAGCGCTCCTTTCCTTTTTGTGAAATATATGATGCTTCTCGTTTTGTTACGGACCATCTTTTCTCGGTTTGCTGCTTCCCTTTTTTAGCATTTGAAGGGTCTTTCTCGTAAATTCGTGCGAGTTTATAAATGTTGATAATTCTAATCCCTTCAAAAGTTGGCAACACTGAAGTGCATCAGTTAAGTTCCATTAATGGTGAAACATGCAATTAAGATTTAGCGCTCGCAGTATAAACGCTATTCTATGGAGCAATCGAAACGTTTAGGTATCTGTGATATGATTAATCATATTTAGCGTTTACTGATGCCAGTCTACTTATGAATATTTCTGTACTATGGAGCAAGTGCTCCGACAGGCCTATGTATTCATTTCAAATCTTCAAAGAAGAACGACTTCGAACGTGCTTGAAGATAAAATATGTCACGAGTTTTCTACGATGTCAACTTTGCTCATTTCACGAATATTCTGGAAAGCTTCCCTCAGGATGAAGCGTCTTCATGCAACAGCAGCGTCGATGTCATGAATGCTTTGCATCGGCGTTACCATACGAGTAAGCTTTCAGTATCCCGCAACTACCATTCAAGATATTCTTCAGATCTCTATTTCCTTTGCTATTACTTCATATTTGGGAGGAATTTTATAGTTGGACTTCATGTATTGGTTAATGATTCATTAAAGCATATTTTCATGTGCGTTTGGATGATTTAAATATTTCCTAAACGTCGTTGAAGTGAATATTGAAAATGTTCGATTCAAGCGGTTACCTTCTCACCGCCTTGCAGGGCCTTGCACTTATTGCCCTCACCCTCGAGTATAGGCTGTCACACTTGTTAGTTTATATAGACTCAATGAACGTTACCAATCCAGTGACAATAATCTCGGTGCTGAAGGGCCCGACAGTCACTAATTAGAGCGTCTCTACCAGTGAGTATTGAGGCGCTCTTTTTCTCTCCTGCCATACATCTGCGGCAGGCCGGCAATTCCTATTGCTGTGTATCCTGATAATAAAACTGCACTTGGTTACTTTCTTTTCAGGTCGTAGCGTGAATGAGATCGTGTAGTATCAATTGGAAATGTCATGCACATAATGTCAGTTCTTTAGTAGTAAGTTGTAATCTTCATCTAAGTTAATCAATTCTCATTTGTTTTGAAAGGATATGAGATTGGCACGAAACGAGTGTACGTTACTATACCATCATAATTCTAAATTAATTATAGATTTTCTTATTAGAGACTAGTGGCAGCATACCAACTATCACAATGAAAAAATGAACTTTTGCATGACTGATGAAAGAAAATATTTCATGATTGTTAATTAAAATTGAAAGGCCCCGTCTGGCCTTGAAATCCGCATTAAATAATAGGATCACAACGTAAATGACCGCAGTAGTGAGATGAGAATCCAAGCGGGAATAATTACATCTGTGAACTTCGTTGCGCGAGCCAAAGTCCAATGTTTATGGTAGAACTCCCTCAAGTATCCTGGGCGGACAGTTTGCGATGTTTGTAAGAGTTTTGATGGGACGGTCTACGATTGCAGAGCCACCCACATGCCAAAATAACGAAAAATTCATAAATATCGCTTTTTAGCCAGCCTCTATAAAGAAGCGTCAAAGCCAATCCTACCGTGTCATCAACATAGGCAATGAAGAGACTCGCAACATCACGACATTTCATAGCGTAATCAAAACATGTTTCTTTAGCCTCTTCCGTCCAAGGTAGGAAGCATCTCTTAACTGATGAGGGGAAAGAAGTTCGTGTGGAGAGACGCAAGTAAGATTTGAACGGTTTGATGACCAACGAATCAACAATGAAGTTCTTTCCTGGTAAGAAGATTTTAGTTGATAGGTCTTATGACAGACGTAACGATCAGTGGATTGCCTCGTCGATCATTAACGTCGAACAGCAAAAAAAAACAGATAGCTGACATGTTGCGGGGTTTTAAGTGAGAATGACATCTCTACTCACTTCTTCCCAACACTGAAAAAGTGAATGTTGGATCCTACCGCAACATCTTGGCAACAGAAATCATTCCATTGATGAAGGCCAAAACTTCAAATTAGCAGTTTGTGTTCCAACTGAACTCGTCACTAGCCCTCATGGGGAGCAAGACCGTTCACTCACTTGAGAGGTCCGGTGTGCAATTCAGGGAGAAAGATGTGGCCTTCTAACTTTCCCGGGCCTAAACCGGTTGGATTGCTATTTTTGATCGCAAATTGAAGACAGGGCTTGTGCAAAGCCACGCTACGGTGTCACGGCCCTTCAGCAGGATATCACAATGGTCGTTGAAAACGGCAGAAGTTAGCTGCGATGTTCTTGCTTCCGAAAACGTATGGAAGTCTTTGCCGTGGCTGAAGGCGGTCTTATCGAATGATGCTTTGTTCACCTGATTTGCATAATCAACTGTCATAACTTCAAAGTAATGTATTAAAATTTTCTCAAAGTTTTTAGGATTTAAGCAGAGATAATAAAATCGTACAAATTTATCTGACATACCCTTTCAACTTTCATCTTGTTTCATAAATTTCCTTTCTAATTTGCCGTTTCTATGCGCAGGAATTTCATGTGGAAACACACCTTGTACTTAAATTCTTAGTTCCCTTACCACGTTAACTGTTGCGGGTTCAACTGAAGTTCAATCTTCAACTCAAGTTCAAGTTGATTTTGCAGATCAATTATGAAAATAACGAATATTAAATAAAATATACCTTTCGAAAATATGTGTGCATCATTGAATTAAAAAATAAAAAGTGGCACATACCTAGAGATCGCTTGACGCACAAGTGCGTCAAGCGAACGTATTATCTCCATAATAAATGGGACTTGTCCCTTCACTATCTTTGAAGTTTTTTTGTCTAGGGAGGTTTAAAATAACTTGAATTAAATTTGGTGCAATTGCAACGTATGATTAAAATTTTCTATTCGGTTTATTCATAATTGAACTCTGTTGCAATGAAGCACTTACGAGCTCTTATAGTGTGTTAGGAAGAGTTTCTTTAATTCTTACTTTTTCTCATTCCTTTCTTGCTGAGCGACTGTTGATTTGGATAGCCTTTTCTTATTCTATATAATGTTTATAGACTAACTTAAAGTTTGGTACAAAGAAATATCCCCTCCTGTAAAAAAAGTTTACAATTGCGCCTCTTCATCGAAGTAGGGTATGCCACAGGAGATGATCTTCAAGACTAGGCGTTTTTCAAGCAAGGGGACTTAGTTCTGTATGCAATGTCCCTCAGGGGAATACAACTATTGTATTTATGGGAATGTGACAACTATTGTAAATTTGGGGAAAAATATGAGATTCCTAGCTGAGAGTAGTTAGTCAGGCCTGTTTTTAATCAAGTGATTTTTCTTTTGTTGAAAGTTATCTTCTCTTTATTTCTGTCTTGTTTTTCAGCACCTCTGACTTTCTTCAACTGTTATCTTCCTAACCTTCCTTTTCAGATTACTGCTTCTACACGCAGGGGATCCTTTGCCGGAACTTACCTTGTGCATAGATTCCGAGGTCCCTTAACTTTTTGCCAAATGGTGCCTTCACCCTTTCTCACTTTAAACATCTTTGTTGTGGTAAGGGAGGCTGAAACTAGCTTATCGATCAATCTTTATTCAGTGTCATAAATAGCGAGTGTCTTGCTTTTGTTTTTGTACTTAGGGACCTATTCTCTTATGTGTTAGGTCAGCGTACCGTGCTTATGAGCTTTGTCACATCTCTTCTTGTTTTTTCACCTCGCTTCGTCATTAAACCTTCGTACTGTTAGCGGTGTTTCTCCTTGCTCGCATACCGTGCCAAGTGGGGCACTGCAATTGTGTGGCTTCCCGTAACATTTTGGTTGTAATTGCAAGATTTTGTTTATATTGTTGCTCTTGTTATTGTCGTCATCACTTAGTTTTGCTTGAATCCTTATATTACTTCTACCTCATTTCCATCTCGACCCTAATTTTAGAAGTTCACATACGAGTGTACTAGTTTTAACTTTGTAAACAGAACAATTTGCGTCTGTTCACTTTTTCCGCTACAAGAGAATTATCTTCTCAAATGGCCACCTATTACTTGGATGCTTTAACTGAAATAGAAAATACAAAATTTCACTTCGTTTGCTTCTGACTGTATCTGTTAATACCAGATCGGTGGGTGTTGCCACTTCGGGAAAGAAATGACGAGTGACTAGAAATTTGAATATTAGGGTAAGATTGCACTGATACACAGTAAAATTTAGTGAGCAGCAGGATTAAAAAAATTAATTTTAAAACAATGTTGCAACAATTGCGTGATTTGACCTTTCACTATAACAACTTTATACTAGAGATGTACCGATTGCATCGGGATCGGCAGTATCGGACTTTTTCTCGAGTATCGGTATTGAGGTTCAAAAAAATGAAGGATCGTGGTCGATACTCCAATACTTTAATACTACTTTTACGGGCCCGGTAATGCAAAATTTTGGAAGACAAGCTATCATTGAAAATTTATCTATCAGATGTCGTGATCCTCTTCTCTGTCAGCATTTCGTTGTGAATTACGTAGTTCGTCCGCTGAGATGTTTAGAATGCAATTTAATTCCTTAGTCGTGATATGTGGAGTACATCACTTGCATTTATTTTAATAATAAGGCGTGACTTATGTCCTCGCCATGATTTTAGTTAATAGGGAGCGACTGCTCCGGCTGCCACCACCCTTTGAATAATGATTATATAATCAAAATGAATAGACTGATAATAGGTAACGCTTTTCCATGCCTTTTATGTCTTTTCTCAACTTCCCAGAACACAGGTATTGATACACTGGTAACCAAGATGAAGATTTACTTTTAAAGAATCAATTAAACGCGCATTACAATATTGACTAACTATTCCTGCTACATAATGGTACTAATACAAGATATCGCTTGCCATATCGAAACAGACCTACATTGACCTACGACCTGAGGATATGGGTTGTGTTAACAATGCGAAGCCAATTATGAAATGAGAACTCAACTTATAGAGAGAGATGTGAAGTCCCTCGGATGTCGAGATGGGAATGCCAGGGGTGCCATTCTGGGATGACAGCCAGGCACGCAGGCATCGGGCACGCAGGTACATAGAAGCGCCGTTGTAAGCCGGTTATTGGTACTCAAACACGGAGATAGAATGTCTTTTCCCACTGAGACTACGTTAGATTTGCACTCGGTATTATTACCATATACTCTATAATGACAAAGAGTAGGTTAGCCTGCTACGTTCGGTGTGGCGGTAGACGTTTGACTGTTGATATTCTCAG
>JACJUY010008093.1:11496-39896 GCA_014220935.1 Platorchestia sp. MABIK
CGACGCAGTTCTTCTTGGAGATTCGAAGTGAATACGAGGGCCAGTTGCAACATTCAAGGTAATCCATAGCACAAAAAAAAATTCTGGACGCTGGATATGACGAAATCATATCAAGATATCATAAAAGTTAGATTTATTGTAGAATTATCATTGAGCATGAATAATTATTGTCACAACCTATTTCATTTACGCAGAAAAAAGGTGCTAGAGTGTCCGTACGTGTATTCACAACACGCAAGAACACGTGACATCTGCCAGAGATCACGCAACGCATGCTAGTAAGATGCTACCTAATTTAAAATTTTCTGGATGAATAATGCCTATTGTATATTTTACAGATATCGTAACTTCGTATTAATAATTGCAAAATACAGTGAAGGCAAAATAATACTACACGTTGATTAAATCGCCAAATTCTACATTTCTAGACCACGTACAGTTACAAAATTGGACTATATATAAACAAAAGTATAAAAAGTCCGAATGTGTTGCAAGACTGGGGAATGGTTGTAATGTTGTGGTGATGGGGGACCTGAATGCGAGAGTGGGTGAAGAGGTGGTGGATGCAGTCGTTAGTAGGTTTGGAGTAGCTGGGGTGAATGAGAGTGATGAATACTTGGTGGAGTTTTGTGTAGAGAGTGCGTTAGTGATTGGGAATAGTATCTTTGAGGGAAAAGTATAAACAAGTATACATATGTGAGAACGAATGGAGGTGTGATTGTGGAGAGAGCATTGATGGATTATATATGGTTAGCAAGGGAGTGATTGATCGTTTGCTCGATGTGCATGTGTTCCGTGGTGAGATGAATGGGATATCGGATCATTACTTGGTAGAAGGAAAGTTGAGAGTAAGTGGAGTGTGGGGAGGTGTAAAAAGGAGGAGTGGAAGGGAGGTGTTAGATGTAAGCAAGTTGCATGAATCTGAGCGTGAATGTGAGTATCAGGAAATAATGGAAGTAGAGTATGGGAGGGTGAAGGTAGGTGAGGTTGTTGGAGTGGAAAGGGAATGGAAGTTATTTAAAGATGCGGTGGAGAAATGTGCAAGGGAAGTGTGTGGGGTAAGGAAGGTTGGAGGGGGGATTAGAGAGGGGAGTGAATGGTGGAACGGAGAAATAGGAGTGGCTGTGAGAAGAAAGCGGGGGACGTTTGAAAGAAAGCGGGGGACGTTCGAAAGGTAGCTGCAAAAGGGCTGCCAGCATAATTTCGAAGAGTATAGGGAGAGGAAGAAAGAAGTACAAAGAATGGTAAAGAGAGCAAAGAGGGCGGCGGATGAGGAGTGGGGAATGAAGTTGGGAGGGGACTTCATGGAGAGAAGAAAGGTTTTCTGGGAAGAAGTGAAGAGAATCAGGAAAGAACAGGTGGAGAGTGAGGCAAATGGTAGGCTGCTAGTGGAGGGATGTGATGTGAGGAAGAGATGGGCGGAGTATTTAGAGGAATTGCTGAACGTGAAGGACAATAGGGTTGCGAGAGTGGGAGCTGTTGGAAGTGATGTTAGAATGTCTGTGTTTGGAGAAGTGAATAAAAGTCGAATATGTGATGAAAAATGGGAAAGCTCCAGGTATGGATGGCTGCACGGTTGAGTGTCTAAAGACATGAAGAAGTGTGGTTGTAGAATGGTGGTACGTTTGTTTAATGTGTGTTTTGAGGCTAGTAAAGTGGCGTTAGATTGAAGTAGCGCGTGTGTAGTTCCGTTGTACAAGGGGAAAGGTGACAGGTATGAGTGTAGTAATTCCAGAGATATAAGTCTACTGAGTGTCGTTGAGAAGCTGTATGGAAGAGTTTTAATTGAAAGAGTGAGAGTGATGACGGATCGTGTGCTTGCTGAAGAACAATGTGGTTTTAGAAGTGGTAGAGGTTGTGTTGATCAAATGTTTGCTGTAAGGCAGGTAAATGAGAAATACTTGGCAGAAGGAAAAGATGTATATTGGGCATTTATGGATCTAGAGAAGGCGTATGACATAGTGGACCGTGAGGCTTTATGGCAAGTTGAAAGCTTGTATGGAGTGGGTGGGAGACTGTTGAATGCGATCAAGAGTTTCTACATTGATAGCAAAGCATGTGGGAGAGTAGGGAATGAGGTGAGTGAGTGGTTCCCACTTGTGACAGGTTGAGACAGGGATGTGTTATGTCGCCGTGGTTGTTTGATTTGTTTATGGATGGTGTAGTGAGAGAAGTGAATGCCAGAGTGTCGGGAAAAGGTGCGCAGTTGGTGGGACAAAATGGTATGTATTGGGAAGTGTGTCAGCTGTTGTTTGCAGATGATACAGCACTTGTGGCTGATCCAGAGGAAAAACTGCGGAGACTGGTTGCAGAGTTTGGTAGAGTGTGCGAAAGGCGTAAATTGAGGGTTTATGTAAATAAAAGTAAGGGGATGAGATGCTCAAGAGGTGGAGTGTTAGGAACTTCGGATGTGAGGATGAATGGTGAAATGTTAGAGGAAGTAAAGCATTTTAGGTACCTCGGGTCAGATGTGGCTGTGAAGAATAGGATGGAAGTAGAAGTGAGGCATCGAGTGAGTGAAGGCTGCAAGACATTGGGTGCAATGAGGAAAGTTTTTGAATGCAGGAGTTTGAGTATGACTGCTAAGAGGGGACTATTATAGCTTGATCGTGCCAGTTTTGTTGTATGGAGCATAGGCCTGAGGTTTGAGAGCAGCTGAGAGGAGAAAGTTGGATGTGTTTGAGGAGCATGTATGGAGTAACAAAAAGAGATAGGATCAGAAATGAGTTGGTTAGGGGACAGACGAGTGTTATGAAAAAGTTGAGCAGGCTGGTTGATGAAAGAGTGCTTGGATGGTTTGGGCATGTTGAAAGAATGAATGTTGAGCGGCTGGTAAAAAAAAATTTGTGCGTCGGAGGTGAGTGGTATTAGAGCGCGAGGAAGGCTACGGATGAGTTGGATGGATGAGGTGAAACGTGCTTTGTATGAGAGGGGTCTGACTGTGGACGTGGCGAGAGGGATGACTGCGGACAGTAGTTAGTGAAGGCAGTGCAGAAGAAGGTAATTTTATTTTTTTTGACGCAGTACTGGATACCTGCTCGCGTGTAATGGGGTTCACCTGTCCTGTGCGGGAGGAGGGGCTGCACTCAATGAAGCGGTCGGGGTAAACCAGCTATGGCTGTCGGGCCTGACTGTGGAAGATGGTTGTGCTGGGCTGCTGCTGATCCTGCCAGTTCTGGTGCGGCCAGTGCTACCTCTCTCGCCTCCTAGTGACTAAGGGCCCTGTCAGACGAGCGGGTCATCCGCCGCGGAACCGCTTTTGAAAGAGTATATATTGATTTATATGTAAAACGCTGGCTTTTACATATAAATCAGCGTTTTACATATAAATCAACATAAACTCTTGTTTTGTTCGTTGTTTCCGCACGCTGCTGTCATTGTAATGGATGTTCTTTTTCTTAATTGTCGTGACATTTCTTTCTATTCGCCACATTCATATATTTTCTACTCTTTATTAATCATGATAAAATATGTTTTGAGCTGCCACCAGCCCTCTATTTGGGCAAATAATATTTATAGTAAATCAATCATTAATAACGGTCATCATAATTAATTAATTATCTTTGTTCTTCGGTAAGCGTGAGGTCAGAGCTGAAGGCTATTATTAATGTGCATTTTATCATTATTTATCATCATCATTATCATCGTCATTTATTCATCATCTCTTTTCACCGTCATCTCTTCCTAACTTACAAAGGAAATTAAAGACACGAAAGATTACAAAGGTTGGTTATTGACGCAGACATCTAAAGACTTCACAATGCTGCTGAGGGAGAAGCTGGTTAGACACATAGTAAATATGTTTAACTTATCTGCGGGGCCCAGTTTGGGCGTTGACGAAGTAAGTGCGAGAAGGCTGGCTGCGTTTACGGTCAGTTATCACTATTAATTAGAATAAGTCGAATCTCCAGTTAATTTAGAGTCAATTGTCACTTTTACAATCGTTCAAAACAAAGCGGGTTCATCGCCAAAGGCGATGAACCGCAGAGGAAGACACCAATAGGCTTATATGATTTTGTATCGTTTCTCTTCAATGTCTAAGTTATTAAGCGTGCCTTGACTGCCTTTGACAAGCCCCCGCGTTAGACTGCCGTTGCTCACCCGGCTTCATGGCCAGGTCGCGTCTCCTACGTTAGCGAACAAACACGTTAGGAACAGACGTGGTACTATAGCAGTTAATTGTTAATAAGTGAAAAGCCCACGATAGTGATGAACATTAATTAGGATCCCGCATTCTATCTATAGCAACGAATAATATACTGTATGATAAAGATTCCAAATACAAGAATTACATTGTGATAGAGGAATGAGAAAGAAGTATCTGATAACTTGGACTTGTCCCTCGGTTGCGTCGTGGTAGTGATGTAGAGGAGGGAAGCTGGTGATGATGGTAAGGCGTCGCGTCGACTGGTGCCGTCTGTTTGTAGAAGATGTTGTAGGCGATGTTTCGTGAAATGGCACGAGAGGCAGATTGTAGAGTTGACTCGAAGTTGTGCTTATCCGCGAGAGTATATCTTCAAGTGCGGTTCTTTTCGAGGCGATGAAAGTCGTTGGCCAGACGTAGCATTTCAGTATTCCTCGTAGCGATTTCTTTATAATTAAAGATGTAGGGCAGTTATATCGTGAGAATATAACACTTTCAAAAGCGGTTCCGCGGCGGCTGACCCGCTTTGCACCCGCGGCGGCCAACCCGCTCGTCTGACAGGGAGGGCCCTATGAGTGATGATTGTGGCCTGCTGTCGGCTACCCTCCCATAGGGAGGAGAAGCCTGGTATATGTATGTATGTATAAAAAGGGTAATAATATATCTAAAACCCAGAAATATTTCTTGTAAAAAAATTTATAGGAACGTGTAAAATACATATGTGAACAAAAGTTTACAACACCTTTCAAGATATACATAGATTAATACTTTGTTGCATAGTTGTTTTCAATTACGGCTTCGAGACGTTTAGAGTAGTTCACTACCAGTCTTTTACAAGTTTCGGGTGTAATCTTATTCTATTCTTCAATGCAAAATTCCATGAGTTCAGTGATGTTATTGGGACCTCTCTCTTGAATCTTCAATTTCAATTCCGTCCTCAAGTTTTCGATCGAAATAATGTCCTGGGATTGACTGAGCCGTTCTAAAATGTCTATCAACTTCATCCTCTACCATTCCTTGGTCGTTTGCAGTATGCTTTGGATCGTAGTCTTGTTGGAAGGTCCATCCACGTTTCAGTTTTAACAAACGAGCTGAAGGCAGAAGTTGCTCTTACAATTTTTCACGATATTTCATGGTTCCTTCAATGATGTGAAGTTCACCTACCCCTGAGGAGCTTAAACATCCCCACCGCATGATTGAGCCACCTCTAAACTCGATAGTGGGCACGGTGCACTTGGGTTTATACTCTTCGTTTTATTGCCTTCAAACATGGTTTGTGCCGCTTCTCCCAAATAGTTCGATTTTGGTTTCGTCTGACCACAGCACGGAGTTCCAAAACGCTGTTTGCTTGTTCAAATGCTGGTTGACCTACATCAGCCTGGCCTTGACGTGACGTTTCTAGAGAAGAGGTGTCCTACGAGGGATGCGAAAGCGAAGACCATGACGCAGTGCCCTGCTAATCGTGTGTTTATTGGCTTCGCGACCAGATGCCTTCAGATCGGCGTTTAATTCATCACGAGTAGTTTGAGGTCTCTGCCATTCTTCACGAGTAGTTCGGACCAATTTTCGAGCAGCACAGTCATTAATCTTCCGTGGACGGTCAGTTCGAGGCTTGCTGAGAGTCGTATTCCGGCATTTCCCCTTACGTATTATGGTTTTAACCGAGATTTCTAAAGATTTTCCATGTATAATTTTGTTACTAACAACTGAAAAACATTTTATATTGTTGTTTGCCAAAGGGTTCTAAAGCGGAATCATACTGTAACTTAGAAGCTTGGACCTAAACTGTGTTAACACTCGCTGTAAAATGAAACTAGAATTGTTAAGGAGTAAACGTCCACTATTATTTTTTCATTTATTGCTCCTTATCAATACAATTAAAATATTCAAATAAGTATACCTGTGCACCACCAAATATGAAATAAATATTGGTTGAACAGGAGTGCAATCCTGAGTTGCCCAACAGTGCGTGATTGTTCCTTCTTATTTATGTATATTCCTCTTTTTAATAAAAATAAATGTATCGGTACCTGAAAAAATTGGGTAACGGTATCGGCCTCTTTTCTGGTATCGGTACATCACTACTTTATACCATATAATTTGTGACCGAGTATTTTACATTTTATTTTCACAAAACACAACTCATACTCATATTTCTATTTCATCCGTTTACCGAATAATCTTAACAATTCAGAAAATCCGAGCTACTCATACATATACACTATTATTTGAGAATTCAGCTATTCCGGCCGTCGAAAGATATTTTCTTACTCAGACCTCTCTAGATAGCATAAAATTTTTTATTAATAATGAATGCACCTGCACTAAAAAAAATGACCCCCGTTTGAGTAAAATCATGTCTATTTTTTTATTTTTACCGTGATGTTTACCACTCATAATTGCGTTCTCGTATTGAAAAGGTCAGTATCTATCAATTATTTAGATTAAATTACCTTCAACTGTTGCCAGGATCAGTGTCGTTTGCCAGCTGAGATGCTGACTATGGTGCACAACGCCATCAAGTCGGCTGCTGACGAAGCCGATGCCGGCAGCAACCGCTCGCCTGCGACTGACGTCTCGAAGCGAAGTAAGTTTCCGCTTTTTCTAACATTATTTATGATTCAGTAATTGCATGTCAATGAGATTGCGTTTTTAATTCTTGCGATTTAATATCGGATTAACCATGGAGATCTGATTGATAAAACTTCGAATCGTAATGAAAACAATTGAGTTTCTTTGTTGGCTGTCATTTACAACCGGCTTCTCTTATTAGGAGCACTTTTCGTTATGAGTCTTGTATGAAATGCGATAACGCTAAATCAAAATCAAACAACTTGAACCAAGCGTCCATAGTTCGTTTATTTGATGGGGATGAGGAATCGCATAGGTAAAAAAATAGTGAAGTATACTTTGCGCTTTTCTTGCATAACCATACATAAATGATTACAAATATGTGTAAAATGGGTTTAATACGATTCGCACTAATGATGATTTTTGCTCAATGCTTAATAAGTTATTTATGTCACCGTGAGGTAAATTTCACTTCAACAAGTTCGTCACCACACGGTCACCGGTGGTACAGAATGCGTTAAGGGATTCATTTATGGTTATACAGAGGAATTCTATTTTGTCAGCTGCGCGTTTCTTTTTTACATGAATTGCCTAGCTACCTTTGAGTGCACTACTAAAGTTTCGAGTTTGGGCCAATTGCGTTACTTGTGGTAAATCTGTTGAATATATAAAAATTGTTTATTGAAAATGATACTACACATTTCAAGCGCTAAGCTCTTGAGTTATTCATGTTTTCGTTCCCCCAATTTTGAAAGTTAAAATTTGTTTCGAAATACTTGCTTATGAGGAAGATAATTTTGGATCTAATGCGTTTTGTATGAAACAATACGGAGGCCACTGGAATGAACATCTATTCGAAAGGAAGTGTTAGTTATACCATGAGCGCCCATCGTAAGATGAGATCATTAATTTATATTCTGACGTCGTGTGTACGACGATGTTACGCCAATCCTGAATATATTTCGTACATATTCTGTATTTACAACTAAGCTTAAAATTAGAGCCTTTAAAATATCTTGAAAATAGTTGTTATTTAATTTTATGGAAATTCCATTGTACGGATTTGCTATTATGGAGCAAAAATCGACTTGGTAATTATTTCAACCCACCAACGCAATTACTGACGATATCGACATCCCGAATTAGTTGTTTACCACGATTTTCACCTCAAATTTTTAACCCGAATATATCTGTCCTGTTTCTCGCAAAACTGAACGGATGGAAGAGAATTCGCTGATATGTCTCAAGGGAAAAAATTGAGATGTGACTTAATTCGTTAAATAGAAAAAAGTATTGCTGAAAATTAGACATAATTTGCGTGTGCAATAGAACGGGATGTTCAAAAAGTCTCTTTGCAATTAGTATTCTAGGTTTATTACCCTCATCGTTATAATACCTGGTGAAAGTCGACTATTCAAAAAGTAACTTCGCAATAAGTTTTTTCTCTTGACCATATGCAACGTCGCCACAAGTGTGGGCGGTCAGACGTCAGGGATGGTGCACGTTTTTGGATCTCGGCATGCTAACCATAATTTACGTATTCAACTTATGTACTTGAAATGAGAAACGATACTTTCAACCTAGGAAAATGATTTAAAGTCTTTTAATATATAATAAATGTTCATTATAAGTTTTGTATCATCTCATAAATATTTGAGCAATAAAATGAATTGCCACGAAAAGACTTTTTGGACACTGTACTCAAGTTATATGCATGCACTTTATTGCAAAGGTTTATCTCCTTTACCCTCCACGATGAAAATGACAAGAGAGGCTTGAAAATAGGGAAGGTATTAGGAGACTTCATTGATTCATTGTGAATAAAGTTTTCATAGAAAAAGAAAGTCCAAGAAATCCAAAAAAAATTCCAGTAAGAAATACAGGAAATCTTGTAAATGACTTTGAAAAGGCCCAAAGCATTTGATTTGCATTTATTGGTTTACATACGGGGAAGCGTTTTTCATACCATCTCGGGTAATGAAAATTAGTTACGTTATTTTTCTTGTGTGTTGTGTCAAGTGACTGGTTTTGCGCATCACACGTCTTTGTGAGATTAGAATGATGGATCTCAAACAACTAATGATCTCCCAGAACCCCCAATATATTGTTGAAGGATTTTGTTGAGAATTAGTTACAGAAAACTGTGTATTCCTCACCACCCCACAGGTTAGACGACTTGCTGACTCGAATTAAGGGTGTAAGTAACATCTTGGAAGGTAACCCTGATGTAGTGAAAAGTGCCGTTAAAGCAATGAGAGTAAGCGAAAAATGTGTCAAAAAGGGGTAAACGTTATATTACTCCACATTTCTTGAAACTGTTAGTGTGAATGCTTTCGGTATAACTGATTTCGGAAAATAATAGCTGGGCCTATGAAAGAATTTGCGTATTTTTAGTAACCCTAACCGATACTATGTAGCATAATGTATGTATTCTATTTTTACCCAACGCATTCGAGCCTCAAATCGTGGACCCATAAAATAATTCATGGTTATTTTTTCTATTTGAATTAGAGATCACGTAAAACCTTTGAGAAACCTGTCCGAGATTACTACCTTGAAGTTGCGCTGATTATTCCGTGACGATAAATAATAACGAAAAATCTTCGGCGTAACGCATCATGCCGTATCATCGCCTGTGATACGGACTCTTACAACAACGTGAATTTTTTTTTTCTTATGAAGTTGTTGAAATCGTCACTCGTGGGATAGGTACGGACAGTTGTAGGTACAAACCTATTGATGTACTATTAATTTAGCTATTAAATATATTATTCCACTAAATAATAAGACAGTTATTGGTTGGTCCCTCTGTCAGCCTCTAAAGTATGCTTGGATGCTTAATGACCTTATCTGTGAAGCGAGTTTCACCAGTGCGCAGGTACTAGAATATGTCAATCGTGGGAACTATTACGATGGATATGTTTACTTGCTATGAGTGAACCTAGACTCGAAACACTCAACCAAAATATTGCTAAGACTTTTCTCGTCATTCACCCCTGAGTAAATTAGATACAAAAGAATTTTGTCTACATCGTGAATTGATATTATTTTGCATTGGGTGGCGCACATCAAGTAGGTCTGTGCGCTCTATGAACTATGGCATGTCATTGAAATGATTGATCGCTTATGTTATTTCATTTTTGACCATATTCCGTGAAATTTATTTCGGCGACCATAGCTAAATTAATGGAACATATCGCTGTGACCCAATTTTCATACCTCGACTCTGGGAAACGTGTTGATTAATCTCATTGTTGTATACAGTCTCGTTTCGGAATACGCGAAACACATACTAATTTATTATACTTTTGAATAGAAAAGTGAGATATCGTTCCCTAAAATCTCGTTCAAGCTTGAGCGAAAATGCGTTCGAGTGCTCACTGCGTAGCTGCTGTCGGTGACTTAGAAACTCTGAATAAGTGTTTTCCTTGTAGAAAAACGTAAAGTGCAAGAAAAATGATTGTTTGCTTTTCGTCTGCAGTATTGCAGTATTACCGCGCAATCAACATAGGATACATCATAACAAGTCTTGGAAGAAATTTTCAAAAATGTAATGAGGACAAGAACACTATCTAGCAGCATTTTTATCCCTCGGCAGACATGTATTCGATGAGTTATTAAAAAAATTAATAGTTGATGACTTGCTTCTGGCTGCGCGGTTATTAAACATGTTACCTGGTGATATTTGATTAATGGTGCTCTCATTTATTTTATTTTGGCCTGTCAATAGACAAAAAATTTAAAGTAATTTTCTTATTGAGATTTTTACGTGAGCATTCTTCAGACTAAAATGTTCCTGGTTCAGCACTCCCATTACATGCCAAGTTTACGTTCATAATCCCACGTTCAATTGTAGACTTGCCTGTTCCTTAGCGTAGATTTATCGATGCTTATAATCATCACCGTGAATGCTCTCTCGATTCTAATCAGAACATTTCTTTCTTGTTTTACAATTTATTTGTATGCAATAGCCAGAAAACGCTGCCGCCGTCGCGTCGCTGACGTTAACAACAACTATGATCGGCGGCTCGTGGACCGTCTCGAGCGACTGGAAGAATCAGTGCCAGATCCTGATCGTCCACAACGTTTGACGATCAAGAGAAAATTCGAAAATCGTAGCCCTGACCCGCCTGTTCTTGCAGGTAAGGATATTCCTTCTTATTCGTTCTCTTCTGTTGCCTCCAAAATTGAATCTGGCTACTATCCGGAAAGGGATCTGAACTTCGCAGATGAGCAACATTCAAGAACCGAACCTGCACCAGCTACGTGCAGCAATGATCGCCGTGTCACACATTCAGCTTCTACAAGCGACAGGATTAATTTTAGCTCCCGCCTGCACAGTCGGCAGAATCATGATGCGGGACCTTCTGGAGTTGAGCGCTCATTGGCACCACGTGGGGAAGTTTTTGGGTATGGTCCTCGCAATGGTCAATTGCCGAATCATTGGAATTCGCCTCAGTTTTCATATGCTCATCAAGTCCAGCCATTTGATAACTCAATGATGCAGATAAGACAAGGAAACCCGTACCGTAACAACTTTCAGTTTAGTTTTGGAGTCTTGCCGGGATGTGGTAATAGACCTGGAAACCAGAATGACGTCTTCTGGTTCGGTAGAGGTGGAAACGGACATCGCTACTAATGGGAGACACAGTCGCATGCCCTGCCTTTTGTCATTTGTATGCGAAATTCTGGACTCATATAAGCTGTACAATAAACGTTCGTTAACTTTTCAGGTCGGAAAACGTAAAACTCCAGCTGATAACCTGCTAGAGTTCAGAATTTGGACGAGTGTATTTACCTCGCAAAATCATCAAATAGATTAGAAATCTAAACTTTGTGAGTTAGGCTAATTACATTCATTCACAAGTTATTACGGTCAATGTTACGAAATATGCGCACTTCATTCTTTCTGTTCTTTTATTGATTTGGTTGTTTTCGTCTGTGGAGACCACAGCCATGAAACCATTACGACCTGTATGGTACTCGAATCTTATACTTATAAATGGCCGAATGTAATAGCGTCACTTTTGTTTTTCATGACGCTTTGAAAAATATATTTGGTGATGACTAAAAACTAAAAAAAATTTTGTTGAAAAGGACGTACATTCAAGTGCTTGTTAAGTTAAAGGAGTAAAATGGATGACACTGTGCGCAAAAATGCCCCTTTTTGATTATTTTTCTTCGATGCTTATTGAAAAAATTGGAAGTACTGTAGTTTATGTTTCAAATTTCAGGAATAACTTTCTTCGTTTTTTTTCTTCCTCTCTCACGGTATTGGAGATCAGTGTTATCGTAGGAACTTTGGCACTTCTTTAATCGAGTGCAGTAAGGCCTGTCAAATGGACTAGTTTTTGAAGTGCAATACGCTTCGAGTTGAACACAGCGGACTTGCCAGATATCGTAGTAGAAGTTCATTACGCTGATTGAAATTTGCACGTCTGTGTCTTATCATTGCAGTTACTTGATATGTTCAAAATGGCTGTTGAAGAGGAAAGTAGAATTATGTTTTCACTCTACCTTTATTTTGGAAATGCCTGATGTTTTAAAGATAACATTTCTAGCGTGTAATGAGTACGGTTTCGTTTAAACAGGTTTAATGCTTAGAAACTTCACGTTTCTCCATTTATTTAAAATGTATTTGTGGATAAACAATGAGTAAAAGATGTGAAGAACTCACAATAGAGTGAATTTGCAGCAAAATATTTCAAACGTGCTTCGTTTCTAACCTTTATAAGTCAATCTGCACTAACACCGTGGTTTACCACATTCGAAAAGAGCCAAAATAAACGTTCAAAAGTTTTACAGCAGTCTCCATCAGATCAACGCAACGAAATTTGAGCTCATCTTAGTATCCAGTTGTGTCATGCGTATACAATGGTAAATTAAAGGCTTCAATCAGCTGGAAGAAATTTTGCGTCAATTCATGTACAGTGAATCTCTTAGTTTTAACAGTTTAACTTTACACGAAAGCCTGCAGAAGAGACGAGAATAAAAACGCGCAGTGGGAGAAGAAAATAATTTTGATGATGAAACTCATAATTGTGAATCGATACTTTAATTTAAAATTTTAACCAGCATATAAAACTTTCTATTCATATTGCAACTTGACTCGAAAAGAGAGCCGTCTTTGTATGACTGAGGGCCATTAGACAGATTCAACGTCATGTACATATGGGGAGTACATATATCCTTCCTCCAAAAATGAACCAGAGCGGGAGCGAACGCTATTTGGTGAGCTTTGGGTTCAAATATCATGAAATACTAATGAGAAAAGGGACTTGTAGCGGCTTGCTGTCTAATGACTTATGTGAACTATGAACAAGATTTTAAATTTAACCCTCCATCATAACCTGTAAAAGTCAGATCTAGTTTTCTTTCAGTGCTGATACATTTCTCTGACCTCTAAAATCTACACAAGTTCGTCAAAATTCTTTATCACTGATGGACAAACAAGAACTGAAATCTACCTCAAAATGATGAAAATGTAAATAGCGAGTCATAGGTCATATTTATTTAGTCAGAGTAAGTTACTATGTACTAATCTTGTTCAGTATACACTCTCAGACTTTGAATCACACTTTCTGCATATTCGTGGATTTATCAATTTCCTGTAATCGTTCGCATAACCTGATTGAATACCAACAATTTTAGATACATGAAAAGCACATTCCATACATCAATGACTAATTTGGACAATCTGATGTCTTAAAAACATCAAATTCATTTCTAAGCGTACTAAGGAACAGCACATCCTTCACAGAGCTACAGATATCGCTAGGCACCACGTTCACAAGTCCAGGGAGTGAACACAACACGTAAACGTATTTTTTACACTCTTCCTTCACTCAAATCAATGTTTACATGCGACCACAGAGCGCATCTTTCACCATGATATCCCTCAGAGCCCATAGAGCTTGCAAAGCATCTTTTCTGTTTTCAAGTTTGACCTCAGGAGGTGCAGGAGTTTGGTAATCTGCAGGCAGCCAGTTAATCGGGAGACGTTGTGCGTCATTGATGGTCGTGTTGTCCTGCGTGGCATGCAGCTGGCGCTCCCAGTTACCTTGATAAGGTTTGTCCAAGTTTTCGATGTATCTGTAATTAAAATAATTAATCAATAAACTAACTATCAACAGGAAAAGCATACAGTGGTTCAGTCTAGCTTTTTCAGGATAGGAGCAAAGCAAAAAGTGACAACAGGATGTACACCCTGCAGAGAGATGACTAACAGAATTGAAGCGCCCATCAAGATCTTAGGTCCCAAGCTTCAGGTTAGGCAGGCTTTTCTCTAAAAATATAATTAATGTTACATAGATTTTTTTTTCATTTCACTAGGGTCCATTCATTCAGCTTCTATTATTTCAACTTTTGTTTTGTTTTATCAGTTCCTTTCAACCACGTTGTTTTTAAGCGCAAGCGATCTTGTGGGAGTACACTTGCGCATAGATTGTGCATACGGAACGACCTCCTCCTCGGTTCTTCGATACAAATTTTATGCGAGGAGGCTTCTATTACTTTATTTCTAAACGAAGACGATGTAGAGCCACTGTCTGGTTTATTCGTACGGATAAATTTGATAACCACCTCGCTTATCAAAATACACGCTTCTCATGCCAAAGCATAGTGATTCAACTTTTACAAGTCATTTAGTAACCATCGATCAGCTCGAAGCGATACGTTTTCTTCTCTCTCTAGTACGCTACCGCTGTACTAAACGCCGCCCAGGTGTGAGCCAACTTGACTTCGATTCGTAGTTGCATTATTAATACTTTTGAGAAACTTTCAATAGATACTGTCCTTGTAACCTGACAATTTAACTAATAAACACTATCTCTATTGCGTCAGAATCGTAATAAACTAAACACCTTGAAGATGAGATTTCACAGATTCTGGTGCCAGATGCAAAGAAATACTCACTTTATATACGCTTCTGAGTGCAATAGACGCTGTGTTTTGGCGGGAGTAGGAGCGAAAAATATCTGAGGCTGGCGTTGGTTCTGTAGAAGGCCTGCGAGGCCCGTGGGCGCAGAAGAAGCTCCATTGTTGCCCAGCACCGACACCTGGAAGCCCGCCTTGCCCAGAGTAAACCCTGCTGGGACAACCAGAAAAGGTAGTCAGAATAGAAAGCCGGAGTTTGAAATGCAGTAGAATGAAAACGCAAGTTTGAATCGTACAACATGCGCTGTAATATTGAATATGAAATTATGACCAACGAATATCTTGCATGGAAGAAAAGAGAAATATATTTTGTGTGCTTCAATTAATAAAATTCGACACGTAGAAGAGGTGCTGTCTTAATCCATGAAAATTAATAAATCCTGAATCCACAAAGATATAAAATTAAATCGGTTTTGACTTTAGATGGCTTTTGCGGGTGAAAATTCCAACAGTTGAAGGGTAGAAGCTAAGCAGAAAATTTTCCAATTTTGCAGTACTACAGCGAGGTGTCTTGATTTATATACGAGAAACATCAAGTTAATAACTTACGGTTTTGTCTGGCAATTTAAAGAATTGCAGTGATGCTTCGAAGCTTTGCAAGGTGTGTATAAGCGAATTGATTGCAGATGTCATTGAGAGATATCTAGGTATAGCATGGTCGCACGTGTTACTTGACAAAGTTTATTGTTGCATGTCACAGAAAAATTGTGGGCAGTTAGGCGTAAAAAGATAACATGGTGTAACAACCTTATGACTTCTAAGTAGATGACCAAATAGATTTCAAAAACTAACGCAATTCTCGCCTGCTGGAATGATAGAGGTATTTTGGACCGAGCAAAAAGCTCAAACATGCATGGCGTCCAAAAAAATGAGCTACAGCAATTGCCTAGCAAATACTAAATTTCTTAGTATTTAATTTTTTTTACCGTTTGCATTAATGGGTTAAAGCACGGAGGCGAGTCATTTAAGCCCAAATCCTCGCCTATATAGGCGAGTTCTTCGCTGCTATAGTTGAAATATTTGAACAGGTTGGAGTGATATATTTTTACCATTTAAGACAAAACGATGAAAGCAGCTTCACAGCTACTGAGGTTAATTATGCAATTCACACGTGGTATGTACGCTACATTTCAACTCTGACTTCGAGTTTACCTACAGAAGGTAACTCGATAGTCTTAGACCACATATCCATGTACACAAAAACCCTAGAGTGCATCTAAAAAATACAGATCAAATTAATGGCGTTCTGGATTTGACCTGGCAGGCCTGTGTTAGGTGCAGAAGGAGACCCTGTAGCAGCCACGGACGCAGCAGCAGAGGGCGCGATCACAGGGGCCATCAGTGAGCGACGGGACGATGGCACGAAATTGCTGCAGAAACATGTTCGAATTAAGAAATTTATTTGAGTGAACACTACGCACCTCAGGTAGGATAGGCAATAGCAGTTTGTTAGTTAAGCTTATATTCTATGGGTACTGGCGCTCCTAAGGGGATAACTGTTACGTTACCTCAGGTATAGATAAGCCTTGTGCAGTTATTTCGTAGCGCCACTTGGCGACGTTTACTTTTCATTTCTTTCTTTGCTATGTCATCTTTATAATTTACTATTTCCATGTTCCTCTGTGGGAACACACTTTATGCATAGATTTTCCGGTTTCTACCTTTCTCTTCGCTACCTTGAGATTGCCCTAAATGAGGCTAGGGAGTATTCAACTATAATTATAATAATATGGGGACACGACTGGTATGAAAGCGCGATTATTTCCTTACAGACAAAAAAACTATTTTAACCTTGTTTAAAATTCATGTATTTATTCGTAACTAATACCGCATCGCTAGTTAAACACTTTGTTTTTTTCGTTTGATGCTTAGTTAACAGGACTAAAGAACTGTAACCATTATTCATTTATACTGGAGATGATGAGGGGGTAGAGAAAACGTAAAAAGTTTTACACACTCTTATTTCTAATTTCATCACGTTCAGCAAAAAATAATTATTTCCTAGAATAAAAAAGATTGAGCCCACTGTTCTAAAGGATATGGTGAAAATATCTTCTCAAAAAGGATTAAATGAATGTCAACGTACTTTAATAAAGAATTTAAAGCGGATGTAGATAAATAAGTTGTCCAAATAAGAAATTCATTATAAATAAATACGAGTAACGGTAGGATATGAACATGATTGTCAAATGATGTCAGTATGTAAACAAAATCGCAAAACTGAATGTGAAACTCATGCTAGGAGAAACTAAACTGTAGAAAAAAATCATGCTAGGGAAAAACATGTGCCTGCATTTGCAAATTTGCTATAAACTCCGCAATTATGAATATGGAAGCCTGAGAATGTGAAGGGAAAATAAAGTAACAAAATAATAAATGTTGTCTGATTGAAAAATGGATGAGTAAACAAATTACTGAAACTTAGAATGTGAATGAGTAAAGGGAGAATACATGAATGAATGGTAATGTAATAATAATTAGCATTAACTGGTAACGGAGAAAACAATTGAATGAGTATGAATGAGAAATTAAATACAAGTAATTTTCAATCTGAAAATAATGATTGAATGTGCAATTGAGTGATTAAATTGAGAATGACAGAAGTGAGTTAAGTGAATGTTAAAAGAATAGGTTGAAACGACATGGCAAAACGCGACGAAGAAAATAAACAAATCATCGAGGCGGTAAATGCAAGTGGCAATAAATACGCGCACAAGAAATGTTAACAGTAAATAGAATGAATGCGTGAGCGACAGGGTAAATGCACATAAAAGCGAGAAAATGCTAGTGAATATTAGCCAAAAAAGAACTGGAGATGAGTAAATAAATCTGTCGGCAAATAAATGTGACTAAATTTGAATGAATTTGAACGTGAAAAGGAAAATGAGCGAGCAATTGAGTGAATCAATGCGCCTAGGAGATGATCGCGAATGTGATAAGAAATAAGTGAATTAATCAACAACACGAGTGTGGGTGAATAAGCGAGTATAAACGAGGGAATGATGTATTAAATTAGTACACGTAAAAAATGAAAGTAAATGAATAAACAGGTCCAACTGTGGAAGACGCGCACGTGAATAAGGTTGTTCACCACCACTTGATGTGACCCTACTTGGGGCAGAGAAATACAAAACTTTGTTCCTCACTCTGTCGAATCTAAGAATATACGTAGTGTGAATTGACATATGAACCCAGCTTAAAAACATAGTTAATTTTTTTACTCTATCGGCAATGTTAAATTGTCTTACTTCAAAAAATGGCGAAATAAAGTGTTGTTCGGGGTAGCCGGTTAATCATGGTTGCACAGAGTTTTATTTTGGCTGAAGTATTTTTTATTAATGTTTTACAGATATCCGACAGGCCTTTTCCATTGATGGGTTTAGCTTGGTATGTTTTTATTAATTTATACGCTAAATTCTTCCATACTGTTGAATTCATACATATTTTCATTACGAATACGAGAGCACTTCAAAGTTGACAAACCACAATCTCAAATCATTGAGCAAAGTTTCATGCAATTCATGATTAATTTCAATTCGTCCGTTCCCATAAACTTCTATGCCTCGTAACCTATGTATCATCCAGAAGTTTTTCTAAATCAGTTGGCTTACCAGTGTAATCAACGCAGTTGTAAACGCTCAGTGAACTATTTAATGGTTCGTGTAAGCCCAACGACTACTAAGTGTATATTGATTGACGTAAGCGCAGCCCTAATATTCTTAACAATAAACCGACGACTAGCCCCTCTCAATGTTCGAAAATTTCTCAACGACTACCCGTTGATCTACAAAAAAATGTCATGCTCGCCGTCATGCGTGAAAGTAATCATAAATACATGAAAAAATCAACAAGTTTATTTAAAACATTCGACGTAGTAAATTAATGGTCTGGGCACACAATTTTGACTGAGAATCTCCTCTATCTCAGTAACTCTTACACAGTGTGGTGGAATGAAAATGCATACTTGCGTTTCTGTAATGGTCGAGGTCGCACGAGAGATTGACGTAGAGACAGGCAGCGATTGTGCGGCTGACTTTCATACGCATTGCACGAGTTCTGCCACCTTTAAAGTTCAATTAAGTTATCAACAGCACAATACTGCAGGCAATCGAGAGCGTCTGAGTTTGGTTGCTTTATTCGCTAGATTAGTTTGGCAATCGAAAATTCGAAACGTTATGACCGTTGCCATTCGCGCAGTAGCTGATCTGTATAGATGAAAACTACTCTTGAAATTCTCTCTCGACACGGTAAGATGCCAAAGCATGCATGATATTGTTTGTTCACAATGGTCGCAGCAAGACCGTTTATTGCGACCAATGTTGTGAGTTAATATGAAGCATTTTAACATTCATTAGTGAAAAACATGACAGAACCTACCGGCTGCGGTCGCAGGGCTGAATGATGCGGCCGGTATTCTTCAAGAGATGCACCTCGCGCGTATGACGCGTCAAGCGAGCCATCATCGGGAACGGCAGCAAGTTGCTCTTCTTGTGGCGGCTGCAGGTGCGCCACTGACATTCATACGTCTGTGGAAAGCATTACAACACTAAAGCACATGTTTAAGGAAGCAAAAAACACAAGCGCCCACACGTTTATAAAACTATGAATATTACTTGTTCAATTATACAACACTTCTGAATAGTATACTGAGCAAAGTTCTAGGGTGTTTAAAGAAACTGAAAAAGACATTAAACAAACAGTATCCACATTGACTGTCAGCGTGCTAAAATCTAGGTTATTCCACAAGTATGACTCACCGTTCCGACTTTGTAGACATGTCCAGTTTGCTCATTAAGCAAATGATCGTACATGTCGGCGAGGTCCTCGAACATAACGTCGCAGTCACTCCACATACACTCGAACACGATGTCCGGGCTTGTGGGAAGAGGCATCTCTAGGGCAGCAGCAGCCTAAAAAGAATATAAAAATTAGATTATTAGTTTGTTTAAGCCTACCTATCCGCCACAAAGGCGATCCAAAAAAAAAGAATGAGGGCACCATTTAGTATTTAGTTAAGGGAACGCAGAATTCATGCAGAAAGGGCATATAAACAGTAAGTTGAGAAAGAAGAACATAAAACAAGATCAAAGTCGAAGAAGAAAGTAGTAGGTGCTGAAAAACAGGACAGCTGTGAGCCGAAAACAGATGGTCCTTAACATAACAAAAACATTTCATTTCAACATGAAGAAGGCCTACCTAACTCTCATATCGGGCCTTCACATTTTCCCCCTGTGAGTGTTAATTCCCATAGATACCATAGTTGCATCCCCTGAGGGGTGAAAAGAAAATGAAACCATGAAGAGTGCTTTATTATTAGTTAATATTCCTGTAGTATATGACAGTTACCTTTTGTTCAGGGAAATAACGATTTCTGCAAGAAAAATTGTTACTTACAGGAGCACCTTTTTTCTCAACCCTCTCATTCCTATGTGTTCGTCACCGTTGCCTGGAAAGCTGGTCAGAGTATATCTGCGACAGACAATACTAATGGATAAGCACTAGTTAATTTTAGCGGCACCTAATTCCTCAGACTGCTAAACTTAGCAAAGGAGACACCAGCTCTCTGACCTGTTATGTGACGTGGAGTTTCAATTTTAGAGATCAGCTAGCATGTGACGTACAATTACCATAATACATCAGTATGGCTGAAAACATGGAATAAAAATCCTTTCTCTGCTAGCTGTGCTAATACTTTCAGAATTCTAACTCCGCCTTTAAATGCACCTTAATTAAGAGCAGTATTTAGAGCACATTCATGTCAAACTAACGAAAATCACTAACTAAAATTATTTGGTTGCATGAACAAACTAATCATAAATAAAAATATCGAGGTTGCTACTCTCAAAGTCAACTTTGTTAAAATTAGTTATGGCTGTCGAATTTTAAAAGGTAAACGTTTCGAGCACTAGGCTCATCATCAGTACAAATATTCTAAAAAAGAAAAAAAACAAGATGAATAGAACAAAATAAACGTGAAATAAACACGGAAGTAAAAAATACTACTACTAAAATCAAGAGGAAACTATGTACAAAGGGTGGGCACTATTAGTTTCATTAAGAGGCGGCTCAAGTTTAAAAATGTATAAGGACTCTAAGATTCTTAAATAATGCTGATGGCTGGCTGAAGCCCAAATGTTAAAATTACTGCACTGCATACTGGAACCGCGCTGTTCACTATGGAGGCGCACCGAAGAGTGAGGGGAGGGGGATGGGCGAGAATCCCTCCAGTTCGGCTACTCCGTCAAAAAACTAATATTCCATACTGCTGAAGACAACTTAAATTATGATAAATTCGGATTCAAACAACTTTTTATACCTGAAAATACACTCGAAACCAACTTTAAAACTAAATTGCATGGCAATGGCTTTTTTTACATCACAAAATGCCTAGTCAAAAAGTCCACACTCAGACTTTTATTTCATTGATAGATTTTTCTGCGTGGTATTTCGGAATCAATTATTGACGTTGAAATGTATGATATTTTTCAAAGTTAATAAAGCAACAAAAGCCTACTTCAAGTGCGATTACTTCTCTATATTTTTTTTATCAAGGCCAAAAAAATAAGAATAAACATTTTAGCATTGCACGATATAACAAATCCTGAAATTTATACCACTCCGCTTTGCTGATAGGGTATGTAGGCCGAAAACGAGCTTTAATCACATTTAATTTCATGCGCTACTGGAACTGCCTGTTCCATTTTGTCAATACTTTAAAGTTCATCAATGCCAATTTAACTTGAACTCTTTCCAGTAACTGTGCATTCAGAGTAAAAAAAAAATTAAAAACAACGATTAGAAATGTAACAAAATCATACTGCTTTCTTCTTCATGGAACACACATTAAAAAGTAAGCTTCTATATTCAAGGAGTAACATCAACATCAAACGTGTTTCAAGTTTGATACTAAAATTACACAACAGTTCAACCTTTTGTCCAACATCAGCGACCAATCCGCTGATATAAGATTTAAGGGGTAAGTTTCAAAAAAGCGTCTTTGCTGAACAAAAAAAAATTAACATTACACCATTCTCAAAGTCATTCACAAGTTATGTAACCAGAACGAACTAAAAAGAAGTTTGTGAAGCGATACGACTGCCTGCAGACGTTACTCGCCACAGTAAGCACCATTCGTTGCACAACCTACCGAGTTCGAAGTTGGCTCGGCGGGTGCCATCAAAGCCTTTTCTGCCGCCTCCTGGTTGACGATGTGAGCTCGGTCCTCGAATGCCTTGCGCTCGACTTCGCTCAAGTTCTTCCACTCCATGCCAACGAGGCGAGATATTTCACCGAAGTTGGCGCTTGGGTTGCGCATTGTCACGCTCTTCCTGATCTCACTCGAGAACAAGAGGTAACCCGACACTTGTTTGCGACCCTGTTGCTGCAGTGAGCAGAACACGATTCTTTATTGAAATGTATCGAGTACTTGTTCTTCGTCAACGACATTAAAATAAATACACCTTGAATCGTTCGTATTTGTCAACAGAACCAAATTCTAAGTTAATAAAAGCCAGGAAAACAGTTCTTCGGAATCACAATGCTGCTTAATTGTCTCGGATGTAAAAAAGATAAATAACATTGCTCTGTACAGCCTGAATATTTCAGCATCATATGCTGTTGACAATTCTGTCCGATTACTTGGTAGGAAATTGTTCCAATAAATTCGCACATGCATTTACGGATAACTTAATACTTCAAATCTAATCCGACAGAAATTTGAATCATTCCAAACAAGCAAAAAAAAATAATTTGAACTGTTTTTTACTGACATTAATTTATTTATCTGGTGTCCCACAAAAATGTCACCGATTTTTTAATTGATTATATCTCCGCTTTAAATTAACGTATTTGAATTGTCTTTTTTTCACAATGGAGTAAATTTTTTTCTTTTCGAATAACTTCAGTTTTTGAAAATCGTTTAATAGCCACTTTACAGTGATCGATTTACTGAAAGGGGTAGAAAAACTAATCATTCAAATGAAAAGTATTTAAAACAATAATGATATTATTCCTTATTTTGCACTTTCCACAAAAACGAACAAACAAAAATTTAAAAGAGTAACAAATCATTACCTTAAATAACGTTTAAATAAATAAAGTAATTTAGTATCCTTCGACAGACCCTCCATTTCTCTCAAGGCAAGTATTACTTTTAAATGCCATTGAACGAAGAGATTTGCGAATTATTTCACCGTTTTCTTTCAGTTCTTGAAGCACTATTATTGAAAACACTTTGAAACTTGGAACCTCTCAGAGGGTTTAAATACTTGATGGTATGTAGTGGTATCATCATTGTGTAATTATTTTTAACAGTAGGTATTAAGAAATGAAGAACACCAGTGGTGTTTTTAAAACTTTTCCTTTGAACAATTAGTTTTTCTACCCCTTTCAGTAAATCGATCTCTGTAAAGTGGTTATTAAACGATTTTCAAAAACTTAAATTATTCGAAAAGGAAACAAAATTTACTTTCTTTTCTCATAGCATTCTTTTCTCAAAGCACTCGCACCGAAATTAACCGTTTTTAACAACTTTTGTTCAACAAGTTCATATTCTGCATTTGGATCTCATGATATGGAAAAGAAACGAAATCATTGATTTTATAAAATTCGGCTTTACCTTGTCGCGCTAAGGAAGCAATGATTCCGTACTATTCGCATTTTCTACACTGACATGTCCATCACACTCGAGGAGTTAACACGACGATCCTCGTGGAATAGCGGGACGGCGTCTTCTATTTTCACAGAAAGCAATTTCAAACATGCTCATACTCGTACATACATTCTTAACTCATTCATTGAGTGATGAAGTCTAGATAAGAGCAGTAGGTCTACGTCAAATGTGCTTCAAAATTCACACCATAAGCAATTTCTACCGTATTTGTTTTCCAAATTCTTTAACCGAAAATAGAGAAAAAGGGCGCGCATCAATATCATCAACGGTTATTTCGATGGAATTTATCTCAGGCACCGAGATGGCTTCTTGATGACATGTTACAATGAAAAAATTTCGATATATCAGTTATACTTTCTTCCCAATTGATACAAACGATGGGTTGGTAAAGCAAAACTGACGAATGATGTGGTGCATTTGGTTTGCTCAATTTTTTTCAAAATCAGACCACAGCTCATAACACTTCTCCAGTTACGGTGCAATCCAGTATATTGAATTCAAGCCCAAGAAGCGCAAAATAAAAGTCAAGGTCTAGATGATCCACACTTACTTTTTTGGACGATTTAGGAGTGGGCGCAGCACTGTGCACGGCGGGAGAGGCTGGAGCGCCGCCGAGGTGGGAGCCCAGTGTGGGGGGCGGGGTGGAGTCAGACGATATGGACGGGGCGGCGCTGCTGTCGAGAGAGTCCTCCCCCATCAGGAGATCGCTTGATAGGTCCTCATCTAGAGGCACGGGACCAGCCGCACCAAGCTAAGCACAGGAAGTCAACTCATTAGTTTAACCCTTTATCCACCGAAGGCAACTCCAGTGCCAAGATAGTTAGTGCTTCTAGTTTAGGGAAACTAACAGAATTTGAAGTAATTTTACCAGTAAAGGAACATTTCAAAATAAATAACAAAACTAAGGTAATTAATAGCAACAATGAAAATATTTTTTCATACATTTCAGAAGCCTTACATTTGAAATTTGTTAAGGATTTGTTTTGAGTTCAAGTCATATGATCCGTGTAACACATTTAATAATGTTTTTATTTAACCTAGTAAATTTTTCTGATGTCTTTTTATTTTCTGATAAGTTGTAGTAAATACTCATAAATACTCAATTCATGATTTTTAATGTAGAAAATCTATGGTATCAAACATTCTTCTTGCCAAGCATACATTTTCAGACAAGCTTAATTTTTATTTAAAATAAAGAATTAGATGCTGGTTAACCAGAAAAGACCTACGCTAGGGCAATTTCACCGATAAATCAGGGTATTGAAAATATTCATCAGTGAAAACTTTTCCCTGAACTATTCAAGTTATGGTACTCAAATAGTTAAAAAAAAGGTTAAAGACATCGATAAAAATAGTGGCTAAAGTATTACCAATCACAGCAATGTAACAGCTAAATTTAAGTATGCAGTGAAAGGTGATATACAAAATCTTTCTATGAAACAACAAATAAAAAAGCAAGGACAGTAACTTTCAAATTAACCATCATATTTTAACCAAATAAAAGAATTAAAAAAACCGAACGTTTCGACCTCTGAGGTCATCTTCAGCGTCTGAAAAATTGTTTAATAACATAAGTCCATTTGAAAATTCAGCAGCTATTTAATGAGCTGATGATGGGTATTAGCCCAAAACGTTCTCAGTATTATGAAATTTTAATCAGCGATTTTTGCTTGCCTATTTTATCGAAAAAGAAGCTATTTGTAATGGATAGGAGGATAGCATGTCATTTAAAACTGGCTTGTCTTTCATGATAAAAAGCAATTCTAGAATACGGAGATCTGTTTGACTAGATGCGGTAGCAATAATATTAAAATCGTCTAAGCGAACGGGGAGGTCGCACTTCTCTGCGTGAGAGATGTTTTAGGTTAAGGTGTTTTAAAAACCAATGCATCGACATTTCATGTTTGTACTTTATTGGAAATAAATGTTTTTCTTTTCTTTCTTTTCTTTTCAAGAGCGGGCAGTAGAGTGAGGAGGAGTTGTTAGAGGCAAGTTCGTTCGAAAGCTCTGTCCGGCATGCTCTGCTACACGAACACGAAGGGATCTGGTAGAATGCCCGACGTATTCAGACGCACACTGTGCGCAACGGTACTTATACAAGGTGTCAACTAAAATGTTCATCCTCCATTTTAGCATTTTTTAGCACCTTTTAGCATATTTAAAGATTAAATTTTAGCACACTTTTCCTTCAATGAGCTCCATTGATAACCATATTTAAGTTCGATGAATATGAAGATCATTGTTATAATATATGTTTATACACGAAATATATAGCCAACACTTTCATGACAAATGCCAGGTATCAGACAACAGAGATTTCCAGCAGCAAAAATACATGTATATTCAGAACAATTCCATTTTCATTTTGAAAGGATTTAAGGATGGTTTTGAACAACAAAGAAAACCTGAAAAATAAACAAATTTAGTAATAAAATACTAGTAATTAATATATTTTTTCTTTAATAGCCCCTACCAGCCAGTTGAAGAAAGATGTTGACTTTTTATGACTATAATAATAAGATATTTGTAATTAAGACTTACGGAATGATCGAAACTTAGATTTCACTTAATGTGAAATAAAATGATAAAAAAGAAATAATTATAATTATTCAATAGATGAACATCTTCCTTTGAATGGGACTTATACGTATTAAAATCTAAGCGATTTAACATTTTCATAAATTTTTAGCACCTGTCCTTCAATTTTAGCACTTTTTATCACATTTTTTTGCACCTTGCTGGTTTTAGCACCTTTTAGCACCCAGTAGACACCCTGTTATAAACAATGGAAGAGAGTATGGCCTTGGGCAGCTTATCTTTATCATTGAAAATTGATTGCACTCTGTATTTATTCAGTAAGACGGCTCTGAAATCAATGTTCATACAATGTTTCGATAATACTGAAATAACCTCCTTCAATTTTTCCGATTGGTTGCCGAAAAATGGTCAAACAAAATAAAATTGCTTTTTAAGAACAGTGATCAATGGAGCATGCCGGACGGAGCTATCGAACGAACTTGCCTGTAGAAACTCCTCTTCACTCTGCTGTCTGCTCTCACGCAGAGAAGTGCGAACGATTTTCGCTTATACGATTTTAATATTATTGCTACCGCATCTAGTCAAACAGATCTCCGTATTCTAAAATCGCTTTTTATCATGAAAGACAAGCCAGTTTTAAACGCTACGCTATCCTCCTATTCATTACAAATAACTTCTTAATTTTCAAATGTTGAATTTTCAAATGGACTTGTGTTATTAAACAATTTTTCAGATGCTGAATATGACCTCAGAGGTGGAAACGTTCGGTTTTTTAATTCTCTTATTTGATTAAAATATAATGGTTAATTTGAGAGTTAGTGTCCTTGATTTTTTATTTATTGTGAGATTATGCAAAAGGCTAAACTTCAATCTTTCTCTTTTTATGAAATATCATTTACGATATTCTTAAACTTTCTAAAATGGAAAATATGAGAATGACGTCGAAATTCACAAAATATGAAATCAAACTAGTGATGTACCGATGTATCGGTATCGGTATCGGCAAGTATCGGTCATTTTTCTGGTATCGGTATCGGTAAAATCCAGCCGATACTTTACCGATACTTTCCCACAATACGTATTTTATCATGAAAATGAAAGTCATAAATCATATAAGTAAAAGTATAATCAAATCAAGAGCCTATTCATAACTAGTAAATTAGTTAGCTAACTGTTGAATTACAGCGTTTAATCAGGCTCTCTAACTGAATTTATAACTTTGAATTCCCGATGAGTCACGTACGGTCAGTAAGTGAGAGCCATGTTCCATGAATAGTTAAACACAGTACCGACATAAAGTTATTATACTTTTACAACTAAAACCTATATAGTTTGACCCAATTTCCATTTCTCTAAGTATTTGACAGGCTAACAAAAATCATACAAATTAAATCAAGTTGAAAGTGTATTTTAAACTTTTGTAAATTTAATAAAGAAGTAGCTGAAAATTCTATTTGAATTTAGCTTGTAAATCGTCAAATACTACGAAGCTAATGATTTCATTTTAATTTAGCATGTAAATCGCCGTACGTTACGAATTTTGCATTTTTCTTCTATTTTAAGACGTTTGAAAAATTCACGAACAATCTTATAGTTGGTTGCATGTTTGCGGATCTTTTTGGTTTTAGGGCCTATCGAATTTTAATGTTTTCTTTTCGCCAAAGTTTGGTGTGAAAGTTTGGTGTGAAATTTTGGTGTGAAAAACACGAAAATGAAAATCACTTTGTTGACAAATTATTCATTAAAACCAAGGGTATAATTTCAAACACCTCACTGTTAATCATAGCGAAAGCTTGGTGGACCCTGGAACAGGTGCACACACTCAAATGATTGAGAGTGTATGGCATAGTCTAAAACGGAAAAAAACGTCAGGGAGGCTCTCACCGACAAATGATAGATTCTTGTCTGTGTGAGTTTGCGTGGCGAAAACGTTCCGAGAAACCACAGTTTTTCCATAAAATATTAATGGATTTGAGCTTACTAAATAATTTCTCCACATAATGGTTATCATTTTCGTGTTTTTCAGACCAAAATACATACGTACAAACATAAAAATTCGATAGGCCCCCAAACCGAAAAGAGCCGTGTTTGCTTCTGCACATTGTGTGTTAGTACATACAATATACTGCTTGCGTTCACGCTGCTATTTCTGAGACTAAATGCTGCATTATATTTCTATTTTACGCCTGTAAATGGGGAAAGATATATTTAAAATTAAATTTAGTCTGATAATAACCTCAGTTGGCAAATAAAGATTGCTAAACAGTGAATACTTATTTGTTCATACATGCTAATTACGGTATCACACGACATTAGAGCGGAAAGATGACGCACCGAAATACTTTGTGAGGGAAACGAATCAAACTATGACACTGGACTGCAGTGTTGCCAACTTACCATTAAAGTACGAATCTATCACCTAGCAGGAAAAATAACATTAAAATGCAAAATCTAGCATTTTGCAGGTCGATTTTACCATAATAATAAATTTAGTCATTTTCAATTGCTTTCTAGCATCTATTTGTTGACGCATGGTTACTC
>JACJUY010008094.1:8522-18712 GCA_014220935.1 Platorchestia sp. MABIK
GGGGGGGGAGAAGGTGGTGGATTCAAATGCAGCCGCAAGTGCCGGACAGTCAGCGCATTAGACACAAACCAGAAATATCTGAATTTTTTTGTTAGTCTATTCAACACAGAACTTAGTTTGCAATCTAGCAAAGCTACACAACATTCTTTGTTCTGTGAGAGAGGGAAACAAAGGGTGAAGGGGAGGAGCGCATCAAGGTGGATGCTGCAGTGTACGCTCCTAGGGCGGTGATACGTATCTGTGATACCCCTTGTGGTATGTTTAAATAGCTTTCAGAACATCAACCGTATCAATTTTTCCAAGCAATAGAGCTTGCAAATGAAAAACCTGTTTCTCAGTAAAAAATGCGCTTCCTGAACAGTTGAAGATGGGAAAATAGAGTATTTTCAAAAGCCATCTCCTCCAAAAGTTATTGTGGTAAAGCAATGATTTAGATCTCATTGAATGCGCAAAAAGTTGTTGCATGGCTGGACGTGTGTTTGGTTTGAAATTCAGTGATTTTTTAATTGCATTGAAAAGTTTATGAAAAAATGCATGACTTCTTAAGAAAACAATTTGAAATTTCATAAAAAAACATTGCGTATTTCAAAAACGAACTCATGTCCAGCCATGCAGCAAAATTTTGTGCTTCAATGAGACCTAAATCATTGCTTTAAGGTAATAACTCTCGGATGAGATAGCTCGTGAAAATACCCTATTTTTTCACCCACTTTTCCCTATTATCTCCCTAATTTTTTCTAAAATGGGAAAAAGTCTGAAAGACAACTCATATTTATTTTCAGAAATACAAACGTAGGTCAAATTTAATTCATCTAGATCCCATACAACAAACGTGACAGCCCTTCCCTTGATTCTGCTGAGACGTCCCCCTCAAGGCTAAAAAACTGCACAGATACGCAACTGAGGCATAGAAGTTAGGACTGAGAAAGCTTCATTAATGCATGGAAACCAAGCAAGTTCATCTTTGATGAACCCTTCTGGTCACCAAGGGATTGTTCCAGTGTAAATATCAATTTTTTATAACATGACTGAACCTTACTGCACAGGTGTGGGGTATCTGATTTTTAGTAAAAAGGGGAGTGTATTTTTAGTTACTGACCATAATATAGTTCAATGCATTGTCCTTTATCACATATTTCTTCCTGAATTTTTGTTTCGTAACCTTTTGACATGTTCAATTCGTTTCTGCTGTTGTAAACTGTACCTTTGGCTTGGTTGGGTTGTAAGTAGCAGAATAGGGAAATCAACTTTAACGCTTGAATACAATTTTATCCTTCCTAAAGAATGTGACATTAAATTGCACTTTACATTTCACCTGGTATAACAGGTGTTTCTAAAAGAGGTCCCAAAATGGATGAAATGTCATTCATTTATACCGGTATGTGAATGAGCAATTTACTAACTGATTGGACCAATCCACTGGGAACATGTTAATCTCAACATTTTTGGCACTTTTAATTCTTTACTCTGTTGTTTTCCTCCTTGCTCTCTTTGGAACACCTTTGTTATTGTTAGGAAGAGAAAGTAACTTCTAATTTAATATTGAGGTTGCAATGATTCTAAGTACGTTTCCAGATAAAATACTTTTCTGACCATGATAGTGTTAACCCATCAAGAAAGTGTGGCCAGTCTCTAAGTAATACTATGCATTGCTAAGTTATGTTATGTTTTTCAAAAGTTTTTCCACAGAAAATAAATCACTAGTTGAATGCATTAAAAAATGTTTTAAACCTGTTTTCTTCAATCATTACAGAGTACAATTAGTTATTCATGATAATTAGACTTCACCCTGTTGTTTTCTACGATAATAGAGCTCAAGTTCAGTGATGTACCGATACCATTTTTTGGCCAATTCCGAGACCGCTACTCCGATACTTGGAAATACCGATACTTTCACTGATACCGATACTTTAACTATTATATTAAAATAAAATCATTATAAGCCCTACATAGGTGTTATAATAAAATTATCTACCATTATATCTAATAGTAAAACAATATTGACAAAGTTTTTGATTAGGAATGATAAAACTGCTCTTGCTATGTTAACTATATCGTTTGATTAGTTTCTCGCACAAAGTTTTTCTATTGCGTCATCTTTCCGCTTTATTTCGTATGATACCGTAATCAGCATGCATGAACAAACAAGTATTCACTGCTTAGTAATCTTTATTTGCTAACTGAGGTTATTATCCGACTAAATTTAATTATAAATGATATTTTTCCTAATTTACAGGCGTAAAATAGGATATAAGGTAGCATTTAGTCTCAGAAATAGCAGCATGAATGCAAGTAGTATACAAATGTACTAACACACAGTGTGCAGATGCAAACACTGCTCTTTTTGGTTTGGTAGCCTATCAAATTTTAATGTTTTCTTTTTGCCAAATTATGCATTTTGGTGTGAAAAACACAAATATAACCATTTTGTGGAGAAATTATTTATTAAGCCTCAAATTTGCTTATGTCCGTTACCATTTTATGAAAATTCTGCGGTTTCTCGGGACGATTTTGCCACACAAGTTCACACAGATGCAAGATATGTCGGTGAGTGCCTCCTTGACTTTTTTTTTTCATTTTTAGACTATGCTATGCACTCTCAATCATTTGAGTGTGTGCACCTGTTGCAGGGTCCACCAAGTTTTCACCATGATTAACAGGGAGGTGTTTGAAATTATACCCTTGGTTAGGTTAGGTTAGGTTAGTAACACTTGATGAATAATTTCTCCACAAAATGGTTATCATTTTTGTGTTATTCCCACCATAATACATGATTTGGCAAAAAGAAAACATTAAAATTCGATAGGCCTCAAAACTGAAAAGATCTGCAAATACGCAACCAACAATAAGATTGTTCGTGAATTTTTCAAACACCTTAAAATAGAAGAAAAATGCAAGATTTGTAATGTACGGCGATTTACATGCTGAATTAAAATAGAATTTTCAGCTACTTCTATATTAAATGTACAAAAACTTTGAAATGCACTTTCGACTATTTATTTGGTTTGATTTTTGTTGACCTGTCACATACGTTGAGGAATGAAAATTGGGTCGAACTATATAGATTTTAGTTGTAAAAGGATAATAATTTTATGTCGCTACTGTGTTTTTACTGTGTTAAACTATTCATGCTACATAGCTTTCACTCAGTGACCGTATGTGACTCATCGGGAGTTAAAAGTAGTAAATTCAGTTAGTGGGCTTGATTGAACGCTGTAATTCAACAGTTAGCCAACTAATTTACTAGGTATGAATAGGCTCTTTATTTGATTACTCGTGTGCACGGCCCGCCAAAAATGACGGGATTCAATAACTTTCTTGAACAAATTTTTCAGACGTGGATGACTAACAAATACATTTCTCATAACAGTACCCGTGATAAAAAATGTTATTGTACTTGCGCACTGCTGAAACTCATATCACAGATACTGTCATTATGGCTACATTTATGAGCATGACAGAGAAATGGAAGGAGCGGACTCCAAACAAATAAACCAAGGGTATTTTTAGGGAGTAGCAGGACCCGTGGAAATTCTATGGACAATGTCATTAAGCTAGGTAGACCCGTGAAAAAATTCCATCAACATAACTCAACCTTTCCTGTCCTGTCCTAACCTATCTTAACCAAAGCTATCCTGATAAAATATCAAACATATCAATGCATGTAAGGGCTATCTTTCAATTTTACATTGAGATATTCGGTATCCATGATACCACACACTCGGACATCCCATGATTCTTGAGAAGCGGACACCAAACAAAAACATAAATATATAAATAAACACACAACGAGTATTATTAGGTTAGATGCTTTTACTTTTATGATTCATGACTTTCATTTTCATGATAAAATCCGTATTATCGGAAAGTATCAGTAAAGTATCGGCCAAATTTAGCCGTTACCAATCCCGATACCAGTAAAAATGACCGATACTACCGATACATCGGTACATCACTACTCAAGTTATCAGCTTGTATTGTCTGAGGCTAAATTGCCTCCCTGCATCATGCCTCATCTTATTTTTCTTATTGCTGTAGCATATAAATTTCCTGTTGAATTTACCCCTCAGGGGGATACAACTATTGTGTCTATGGGAATTAGCGCTCCCAGGAAAACAATGTGAGGGCCCGAGCTAAAGGTTAGGTAGGCTTTCTTTTTGTTAAAATAACATGGTTTTTTGTTTTGTTATGAACAATCTTTTTTTGGTTCACTGCTGTTCTGTTTTTTTTTTAGCACCTACAACATTCTTCTTCAACTTTGATCTTGTTTCTTGAACTTCTTTCTCATCTTACTGTTTCTATGCCGTTTCTGCATAGATTCCACATTCCCTTAACTCCAATCAAAATGGTTGCCTTCTTCCCTCCTCTCTTTGGATCTCATTTGTTGAGGATAGGGAGGCTTAAACTAACTAATAATCTAATCGATCTTCTGTTGAATTTAGGAGTTTATGTTCATAAATGTATAAAATTTTTTGAGAACTATGCATGGTAAGGTGGAGATGAAACTGAGTTTGGTCATCCACTCTTCATTAGTTATCACCACTTGTGAAATATTAGTGAAGTATTTCCCTCTCAGGGGGTACAACTATTGGATCTATGGGAATCAGCCCTCTCAGGGGGTACAACTATTGTATCTATGGGAATCAGCCCTCTCAGGGGGAGAATGTGAGGTCCTGAGCTGAGAGTTAGGTAGACCTTCTTTTTGCTTAATTAAAATATTTTCCCTTTTGTTGACCATCTTTTTTTGGTTCATTGCTGTTTTGTTTTTCAGCACTTCTGACTTTCTTCAGCTTTTATCTTTTTTCCTAACCTTCCTCAACTCATTGCTTCTATGGGCAACGGAGCCTATGCAAGAATACATCTTGTACGTAGATTCTGCAATTAACTCCATGGTAAATAGTGCATTCATTCTTCCTCTCTTTGAAAATCTAAGTTGTGGTAAAAGAAGCTGAGACTGACTTACAATCTATCAACCAATCTAGTAAATGATACTTGCATACTAATATACAGAAATACTGTTATATAAATCAAAATGTAATTATAATGTGTGTAGTTTAATGTACAATTTTTCTCATGAAGTTTCAAATTTATTCAACAATCCCATTGAATGGGCAGATATGTAATTGAAATTAATAGAAAAGTATTCCTTAAAATTGTTCTGAATGTCTTTTTTTGTTGAATATTTCTTCAGCATGATGAGCATTGTTTGGGAACATTGACACTAGGTGTAAAGGACCTCTAATTTTGAGCTACAAAACTGGCCTTGTGTGATGTCCTGAGTATTGCAATATCATGTGCAATAAATTATGTTTTTTGTCATGCAAATTTGCTGGTCATGCAATTAATTTTGAAGTTGATATTCTAATTGAATTATTTTAAATGTTTTGTTTCAGAATTATCTAGTGTTTTTCCAGGAAGGGTGTACTTAGCTGCCCAAAGAAATAAGCTTGAAGAACTCACTCAAATGTCTTGACTGTTAAAAAAATTTGTGTGTGGTTATTGCTTTATCTTTCATCATAAAGTAGAAAGGATAATTGTTTTTTTTCTATTTGTGTGTAAAAATATCCACAATGAAGTATGAACAAACCGAAGATCCAGTGGTGAGCTTGGTAAGTACAGGCTATATTTATGTAAATTACTTCTCATTTTGCTAGTAATTATTCTAGAGTTTTGTTTGTCTTTTGTTTATGAGTAATTTACTGAGAAGTAAATGAGTGATACTATACAATTTACAGTGTGGGGTTATGGTCATGCAAATGCTTCGTAATACTGTTCATGAAGGTTTCAATAAAAAATTGAGATTTTTAGCATGCTTATTGCATATTCCCCATCATTCAGAGGTTATGTGTAAAATATTTAGTAAGTGTTAAGGCATTAACATTTTACCTTCAGGCCTGAACATTTCCCATGCATGAACGTTAGGGAGGCCTTTTGTTTGTTCAAATAGAATGAATTTTTGTGTTTTCAGGACTGTCTTTTTTGTTCATAGCTTTTCTGTTTGTCAGCACCTTTGTCTTTCTTCTTCAATTTTTAGCTTGTTTCAGAACCTTCCTTCTCAACCTACTGTTTCTATGCCTAGGGTGTAAATGCACCTTGTGCATACATTCCAAATTTCCTTAAGGGGACGGTCTGGGGGAGACAATAAGTCTGTCGGTTCTCGACAGATTTTTCTAAGATTTCCACATTAGGTGTCAAATGATGCGGCATTTCTTTTTGAACTCGTGGGTTTTTCTCGTACACTGAAAAAAATTTTTTTTCAAAAAACCGGAAAAAGTGAGTGTTACCGAAAAGTGTCCATCGCCCACAATTTTAAAGTTACAGAATTGGATAAAGGTTTTCTACGTAGCTAATTGTCTGGTCTTGAGATCCACTGGTATGGTTTTTTGATAATTTGATTTTTTGAATTCCGAGAAATTTTTTCCCGAAAATCGACAATTTTTCCATTTTTTCACATTAAACTGGTTTTAATTTTCAACGTGATTTAAAATTCAAAAAACTGTACCAGTGCCTCTCTAGCATGTTTTAATCGCTATCGATTGATATGTTTGCTATTCCTGTACCTTCAAAACTGTGGGAGATGGGCCTCTTCAAAGATCAAAAAGTTAAGTTTTCAGGAGAGCCATTTTTCTAAAATGTTCCTATTTTTTTGGTTTTATTTCTGAAATAATCATTTCTTTAATATAAATTTTACAGTTAATGTAAATCTTTCTAAGCTCTATTGATTGGTATATTAGCCATTCCTGTACCTTCAAAACTGTAGGAAAAGATCCATATCTAAAAACAGTGAATGTAAATTTCAGAACACCAGTCTTTTAAAAAAAAATTTTTTGTAATTACCAAAAAAATTTCTTTTTTCAACTCTTTCGGATAGTAGCTCTTTTTGAGCCCTTTCAAATGATATATTTGCCATTCTTGTACCTTCAAAACTGCGGGAGGCAATTATATGTTTACATAGCAGCTAATTAGCTGATGACTCAGAGCAGCCGGACTCGAAACAAACACTCGGTTACATCATCATAATTAACACTGAGAGTTAGAATGTTTCGTTTGAGTACTAAGGCATTTCAAGCAAGGTCATGAATGAACTCTCTTGCTATTCATGTTGAGGAACGCCCAAAACTGATTCGTAACTAGGGAGGGAAGGGAGAAATCACTCATACACTGGCGGGTCAAGGTCACGTGCGCATCTTCTACTCCGTCTAGGAGACGAACCAATGTACGTACTTGAGAGCAAACTATACCGTTGGATGCGCAAGAAAATTCTCTATAAGATGAGTTTATAAACCGAAAACCTACCACTGACCACATTCGACCCAGACCGTCCCCTTAACTCTAGACATATTTTTGTTATACAATAATCCTTTCTCTCTCTGAAACACTTGTTGTGATTAGGGAGGCTGAAACTTACTTATAATCTAATTTAACCTGAGGTGGACATTCATGGATAGTAATGCTTATTTGTGAAGAAATTAGTTTAGACCAAAATGTGCGTTGATGAAAACACTATCCATATTTTTGTCTCTCAGGTTTGATTGTTGCCAACCGTTTCCTTTCTGCTTGATTGTTTATGTAGAATTGCATATATTTACTGTTCTAACTGCAGATTTTAGTAGTGAGTCCATTTTAATGGAAATTATTACTGCAGGAGTCTTGATATCATTTGTAGATAACTTGAGCAGAACTCCTGTGTTGGGATAATTTTTTCTATGAAAATTTAAATAGGTATCTAACCTAATAATACCCGTCGTGTGTTTATTTATATATCTGTTTGGTCTCCGCTTCTTGAGAAATATAGGATGCCTGAGTGTGCGTTATCATGGATACCAAATTCCACAGTGTTACATTGAAGGATGGCCCTTACATGCATTGATATGTTTCACATTTTATTAGGACAGGTTCTCTTAGGATAGGTTAGGTTAGCATTGGTTAGGTTAGCATTGGTGAGGTTAGCATTGGGTAAGTAATACTGATAGAATTTTTTCATGAGTCCACCCAGCTTAACGATGACATTGTCCGTGGAATTTCCACGGGTCCTGCTACTACCTACTAATACCCTTGGTTAATTTTTTTGATGTCCGCTGTGTAGGAAACATAGGATATATGTTTTTTGTTTGGTATAATAGATACTGATTACATGTATACTTCGAAGGTTTTTTGGTTAAGAACATCCAGAAAAGTAAGTTTATCTTAAATATGCACAAATTTTCAAACCAAAAATGGAAACACTTTAGGAAAGAAAAGGGAGACTTGATAGAGAGAGCAAAAGAAGAGCTAGGGCAGCGCAATCTCAGGATGAAAGAGGAGATATTAGGGTGTTCAGAAGACATTTGTACGCTACTTTTTCTCAAGAACAAATTGACTATACTAAGCCAATCAAGGGAAAGAATGTCATCTCAACAAGAACAAGAAACTGAGGAAGAAAGAGTTCAGAGAAGAAAAAAAAATAATCAAAGCACACAACGAAGAATTTGATAAGAAAGCGAGGCCGCTAGAAATTAAAGAATAGAAGATTTGCATCAACGGGCACAACAAAAACTTCAGCTAGAAAATGATGAAGAAACATATCAGAGAAGGGAAGAAATGCAACTGAGAATGCAACAACGAATTAAGCAGGAGAGTGATGTAGCGAGAGCTCAAAGAATAGAAGATCAGCGGCAACGTACACATAGAATTGAACGAGAAAGTGAAGTAGTTAGAAATCAAAGATTAGAAGATTTGCGTCAATGTGCGCAGCGGAGACTTGAAATAGAAAATGATGAAGCTAGAGTTCAGAGATGAAGAGAAATGCGACAAAGAATCAAAGAAGAGAGCGATGACAAACAACTTTGCAGACTTCAAAATATACGAGAGAGTGACATTATTTCGTCAAAATGAGAATGTGCAGTAGAGAAATGGCCAATTGAATACAAACAGAAATGCTATGAGAAACGTTAGAGCGCAAAGACATATTTTAATAAGAGTCAACAATAATGCAACGATACTGATACAGTTACTCATTTTTGTGGTGAAATGAACGTCCTTTGATCAAAATGTCCAGCCAAGCATTTTCCAAAAGAAAAGCCTTCCGTTAAGTTATTCAACAATTGTTGCCACAAAGGGAAGGTTATTCCTCCGTTAATAAGAGAATTTCCACCATACCTTAGATTGCTTCTATCAAATCCTGAACATCCTCACTACTCACATTTTAAAGAAAATGTAAGGAACTCTAATGCTTCAGTGTCGTTTGCATCAACGGGAGCTAAAGTTGTTCAACCGAATGGTAGAGGGCCATATACATTCAGAGTTTATGGTCAAATATATCATAGAACATTCCATATGCATCCAAATGGCAGTCACGACAGACAATTTGCATAACTTTGTCATTGACTTTGCACAGGCTACAGATGAAAGAGTATGAAATCCTGTTAATAGAACATTTAAATCCTGAAATTTAACACAATTTGAAAAAGTTTTGCTTTTAGGAGATGATTTTAGGCAAACAGCTTCAGTTATTCCCAGAGCATCAAGAGCAGCAATAATTGAATCCTCAATTGACCAATCAAATCTATGGAGGTTTGTAACAAAACTATCATTAACAGAAAATATGCGCATTGAAAACCAACTGGAATTTAACGCATGGCTTATTTCAATCTGAAATGGAACAATATCTGATGCTGAAGAGCTGGGTGAAGACTTGAGATCCCATGAGAAATGCAACCATCAGGCAATATTATGTAGGACATCTTTGGCAATTCGCTCACACTTGATACTGATGAGGCGATCAAAGCTGTGAGTGGGAAAATCATCCTTACGAGAACTTTTACAATGAAGCTTTACGTTTGCACTGTATGCTATGGCTCCATGTGGCCTCTCTTCCTTCGTAAAACTGTACTGGTATCCAGGAGCGATTACCCAGAAGATACCGTTTGGTCGATATGAAACAATCATTATACCGATTATCTGTTTTCAGAGCGCTTCATTTTATTAATAATGTGTTCATATTGTACTCTACACATTCAGAGCATATATTTTGTTTTATTCTGCTGCAATAAATTTTTTGGTCTTAAGGGGAGCAACCAGGCCGGTCCGGTGAGCTTTTTTCGTTTTACTGTTGGAGAAGAACCCTCAGGTTGTGGACTATTCGGTCCTAAAATTTTATGGCGCTACAGACACTAGATCCCCCTCCCCAACGGGGGGGAGGGGGGGGGGGG
>JACJUY010008095.1:9227-21059 GCA_014220935.1 Platorchestia sp. MABIK
CTTGTTTCTTAAACTTCTTTCGCAACTTACTGTTTCTATGCCTTTTCTGAATAGATTTTGCTTTCTCTTTTCTCCATACTAAATACTGCCTTCCTCTCATTGGAACGCTTTTTTCTATTAGGGAGGCTCAAACTATCATCTAATCTAACCTACCTTCTCAGAGGGAGAAAAAAGAGGAATGAATCTTCAAAAAAATAAGCATGTGCAATTTTTCATTACAGATGTTTCGTGCGGATAAATCCTGGAAGAGGTACCAAGGTGGTCGTGGAGAAAAATAGGAAAAGGTATGCGATGAACCTGAAGGTGCTCTCGTTCATCAATGGTCTCGCAGATTTGGAATGGACCGAGATGTAATCGTTGTAAGTAAACGTTGTAAGTAAACATCTGATGACCTCCCAATTGACTCTCTTGGTAGTAGAGTTGAGTTCTTTCCAAGAACCCCGTAAGATCTTCGAATTTTTTCACATAACAACATTAACTGTTAGCTTCTCTCATCATAATTTTGTTTAGTAACATTTACAGTAGTTTTTCGCGTTTATGGGCAACATGTGTTACATAAATATGCTTCCATTGATCTGCAGACTTTGCTGAAAACTCTTGTATTTCTCCACTTGCAACACTCGCTTCGTAAATTGCCGTTGCAGTTCGACGAATCGTATTTATTGTAATCGCTGCTTATTTTTAGTGGATTAGATGGTTACACTGATTGGCCTGTTGAATTAGGTAATGAGATTGTTTTTCTTAATTAAACATATCATGCGCTATTAGCACTTTCAAGGCTGGGATTTAAAATTTTCAATGTTCGTCATGAAATGCGGGATGTGGAAGCCTTGATGTAATTATTATAGTTTTGGAAACTTTCATTTGTTAGTGCCTCAAATTTTATATTTTTATTAGTTCTATTGTTCTGTTAGACATAACAGAATCCTTAACTGTTAGACATAACACTTGATCCCTTTATGATTTATATTCGTGTTTTGCCATAACCTATGCGGAAACGTTTTCCAGACATGCGTACTTCATATACTGCCTGTATATTTTATGCATTGTGTTTTATATAGAATGAAAAATGTTCTGAATAGCTATGGGGATGATTATTAGTAGCTAATTCTATAAAATTATTTACAAAGAACAAAATGTTGAATAAATAATAGGATTGTCATTCCCAATAATGTTTTTGGAAGTTGGTATGATTTCTTATTGAGAAAATAGATTTTAAAGTTTGAAAACTCTTAAAATTTGTAATCTATTTTGCGCCTTAGTGTTCCATTGAAATGTACTTTGCAAGCTTGACCTTCCACTCAGTTTAAAGGGAGGATCTTGGAGGACTGTGAACGTCAGCGAACAAGAAAGTGTGAATGCTTTCGGCTCGTAATTCATGCTCGGTCTCCTGATCTGATTATGGTATCTGGTTGTAAATAATTCAACTTGGAATTATTTAATTTGTGTAGCCTTGTGTGATACAGACTAACTTCCAAATTGTTCTTGATTAGTTTAGGTCAATCCTGCTAATTTTATTGTACGTTTATGACAACTAAACAGACTTAACTGTAGGAGTTGCGATGATACTGATTCGAAATCCATTGACGTTTTGATTTGATTTTGAGTTGTGATTTGATTTTTATTTCAACTAGGAAGAGTTTTTGAAGTACCAATTGAGGGAAAGAGGAACACGGGAAATTTGAGATTTATTTTGTTATGACCAGTTTTAAAATTCGTTTAATGAACTTTTTGTTACTCAGAGAATGGAATGACATGACTTCTTGTGTAATAATAAACATTGAATCGAGTTTAAATAGTTACCATTCGTTCGTGCCTTTTTTCGTAGAGGATATGCTTTTCTTTAGGAAGCCAATAATAAACGTTGCAATAATAAATCGCCATTGTTCCAGTCATTGACCTTTCGTTATGAGGTTTTCGATTATTTAGGTAAGTAACGCCAGTTGAAGATATTTACCAAATAGTTGACTTCAAACCAATGTAAACTGCCGAGCATTATCAGTGGTGATCATGCTCAGACTTACCTGCATCACCTGCAGACTTACGTCTGCAGGTGATGCAAGTTCCCTTTTAAAGTTTAATTGATGTATGTAAGATGTTTTTTGAAGTACTCTGCTTGACCAATGGAAGCCGTTATAGCATTTTATGGCTCTAGGTAAACTATTCTTTAACGCACATTTAAAGTTTTCGGCAGTTTCCCACGATATATGGGTTGTACTAGGCTCATTGTATTTCAAAGTTTCAATGAGCGATTGTTATTTCTTGGCAATTAAAAAATTATGGATTTTCATCTTTTCTGTTTCGCGATTACTTGCATTTTACACCGTAATTCGGCCAATTATAAAAAAAAATTTGGACGTTTTACCTCCGTTTTTTTCACGGCAAATCAGAAGGAAATGCTGATTTCTACCGTTTTCAATACCCAGGTTTTACTGTTATTTTACGGCAATTACGTATAAATTACAGTTCTTTACCGTTTTTAACCTCCTGGTGTTACCGTTTAAATCACGGAAATTCCTTAAAAATCACGGTTTTTTACCGTTTTTAACTCTCAGGTTTTACCGTTTTTTACACGGTTTTTTGTTGGCAGCGAAGTTGCCATACATTTTACCGTGAATTTACGATGAAATTTTTTACAGCGTAATAACTCCATAATTTCGTGGAAACGTTGGCGAGGCATTGTTTCGCAAAAATATTGAGGACACCATGTCTTTGACCAAAAATCGTCAACTAATTGGCTTTGGCGAGAACTCCTCGAGCAAACATGATATCCAAAACAGCGCAAATTTCTTCATTAGATGCAGATCAATCTTCACTTTCAATTGTGAGCGAGCCTTAGTTTCAGCGCATTCTTTAATTTTCTTTATAATATAATTATCTATCAATAAATTGAAAGCATTCCGTACACACACGACTACAATTTTACGTTTGGACAGTGATGTAGGGACAGGAGATTCATGTAGAATATTGTACATACCACATCTTTCAAATTTGCTGACCTACTTTTTGCACCCTTCTTTCAAACACAGACACCCTTCTTTCAAGGGTGTCATAGACACCCTTCTTTCAATTCAAACACAGAAAGTGTGTGTGCGTCTGTGAAGCCAGGGTGCGTCATAGCATATAGCAGGGAATCCTTCATACATAATATGCAGTAGCAAAATAACATAGCGGTCAAAATGACCGCCCCGCCGTTTTAGGTATACCACCTTGTACTTCAAAAACAGTTTACCATATTCAAAAGTAATTTTGCTCATTTAACTATCACTATTATTCAGGAAAAGTCAAGGAGTATCAGAGTTATCAGAACAAATATGTGAAATTTTTTGTATTTTTGAATTTCTAAAAACGGTCGAAATGACCGCTCGGCCGTCCTAGTGTTAATGTAAATTAACAAGGGGTGTAACGTCTCGTGACAGTGGTGGCAGGTAGTGGAGGGAACAAATATCACAACCTACCCTGGCCCACAATACCAACCCAAACCCAGAGTTGCGCTGTGTTGCGCGCTGCAATGCTATACTAATAATCTTCGGTTAACTCGATATCGATGAAAAAAAACAATTTGTGTCAAAACACATGGAAAAGAATCATTAATGCGAACTTCATATAAGAGAATTCTAATGAATGATTTTAATCTATCAGACCAAATGACCATAGAAAACACTTGGCAGCATTTATTCTCAAGAAGTTTCTTTATCGTATTTTAAAAAGCTTTGAAAATTCTAAGATCGAATTTTCGTGAAAATACTAATGAAAATATGCATCGAAGTCTTCAAAGAAAGAGATTCCTCTGTAGAACCCACGCCGAAAAATCCGTCAAAGAGAATGTTCATTATGAGTCCGCGACAGAAAGTATTCTACCGAAATCTCTCATGTAAAAATGAACGTAAAGTCCCCCGGGAAAATCTTGTCAAGAAGTAGCTCCCCAGACGCAGCAAAAAGAATCACAGCTTCAATGGCCGCTGGTGAGCGAGGCGAGGGCGCCGGCAAAAGAAGCCCAAAAATGGAACGCGTTCGAAAACAACGCAACTGATCAGTCAGTTTTGTGCTGCGCCGCCTTCAGTTGGACTCCAAAGTATGAATGTAAACGAGAAAATACTGTCAGAACTACTGAAGTAAATAAGTTAATTTTAACGTGAATGGAAGGCGAGTCTTCATATTTTTATGCGTGTCTCCGAGAAGTGAAGATGCAACTTCTCGCTACCCTGGTGTTGTGTTAGAGTTTTATTAAAACTGGTCGGTAGGGTGCGAAACCTGCCTCTCTGAAGTAGCGATAGGTGGTGGTGGAGGTGGTGGCCTGGTTCCTGGGTGTGGTAGGTTTTGGTTAGAGGTATTGAGTGGTATTCTGAGATATTGTGAAGTAACATGAGGTATTGTGAGCTATTATGAGGTGTTGTGAGGCTCTGAAGAATTATGAGTTATTGTAGGTATTATGGAGTATTATAAAATGTTGTACAACACTGTGAGTTATAATGAGGTATTGGGAAGGAGTAAAAGGCAGTGAAAAGTAATATTATTAAACAAAACATGGCAGGGCGCAGGGAAGATGTCACAGATTCGAGCTATTTTTATGTTTCAGAAATTTCGAGCTATTTTCAAGTCCTGCACCAGCAGACACTAATTGTGCACAGGCACTAGAGGATAATTTCCTATATCACGTATAGAGGAGTTTAAACCCATTAATGCCGACGGTTTGATACACAAAACTTCGATAAACAGATGATTATTCAAATCTATATTAGAAAAATTAGCCATAACAGATCAAGTTATGATGTTGAGACATTGAAACGTGTTCTGAACCAGTTTCGTTACAGTGGCGCGTATGGTAAGTTGACAAAGACATAAGTTGTTTACATCATGTCTATTAGGACGCAGCCAACCGTGAGAGTTCCCGGAATATCCGTTGTTGCTTCTCATTGAAGGAAGAAATGGGAAGTAAAGGTATTAAAATGTTATCTTTATGTGTACTCAGATACCTAAAATAAAGAGTAAACACTCTGTAGTATTCAAAAAACATTTCTTACAAATTCGTGGTTTGAGACGTAAAACGCTCAAAACTCGGGGCTCAAGTTTTCTTCCCATCGTGTTCACTAGCTAGTGCCAAGGGAGACTGCGATACCAACAACATTCCTTCGTTCACCATAATATTTCCATTGTTTTTGTTGTTGAATTATCAAAAGAAACTAAAATGAAATAGTAAATTAAAATGTTTTCAAAAGTAAGAAATGACAGTAAAGTCTACCTTTCCCAATTTGTGAATCGTCATTTTTGACTTTTAGGCTGACTACCGATGAAGCCCCAGCATTAGTGGAAGATCTCGACAAGACAGGGGATGTCATCATGGGTTTGCCTGAACTTGGAAAAATGTCTGATAGAGATAGTGACCGTTCAAAGGAGGAAAATGAGGCTCAAAGTATACGACTGAAACGGCAAGTTCTGGAGTCACCTGCTCATATTCAAATTAAGGAGGAAGACAGTGAAAATGATTAGGAGCTTCCTATAAAAATGAAAAAGAAATCTCTGAGGCTCAGTCCCAAACAAGAAAAGTACTGGACCTCTGAAGATCACTTTCTTCACATATTGGCAAATTCTATCAGGAGAGATAGATTTCTTGACATTATACTCAATTTCCCCTTTGCAGATAACACAGTGCAGTCAGATGATCGTGCATTCAAGTTACGACCGCTTTTCAATCATCTTTCAAATACTTTCAAGCATCACGGAACCATTCAAGAATATTTATCTATCGATGAAAGTATGATTACATATTTTTGAAAGCACCATGCTAAACAGTTCATCAAAGGGAAACCTATTCGCTTTGGTTACAAGATGTGGGCACTGTGCTCAAAATATGGTTACCTGCACGCTTTTGATTTGTACATGGGCAAGCAGAGCACAAAGGACTATGATGAAGTTCCAAATGTTGGCTTGGGCGGCAATGTTGTGGCAAATTCGATCAAGAAAGCAGAAGTTCTAAGTTGCAGAGGCCAAAAATTGTTTTTGACAACTATTTCACGAGTGTTACTCTCATGGAATATCTTACTGAAAAGGGGATTCAAGCTTCTGGCACTTGCCGTTCTAACAGAACCGACAGATGTCCTATGGCAAGCGAAAAGAGCCAAACCATCTTACAAGAGGTACAGCTGATCACAAGGTGAGTGGTGACGTTATGTTCATGAAATGGAAGGATAATAAGGACGTAATTTTGTTGCCAAACTTTGATTCAACTGAGATGAAAACAACCAGCAGGTGGATCAAAGAAGAAAAGAAATATTGCGATATGCCACAACCAGTGTGCATCCAAAATTATAATAAGTTCATGGGATAAGTCGACCAAATGGACCAACACTGCAGTTCTTACATGATCAAAATGCGTCAACGCAAGTGGTGGTGGCCAGTCTTTTCTCACATGCTCAGCTGTACTGTAAACAATGCTTGCTCACTCATGAAAAGATCTTTTCCTGGAACAACTAACTATAATTTCAAAGAGCATGTAGTGCTATTCTACTGTAAGTCATACGTACGGTACCCCCCGCATATCAGGGTCACTCCCATCTAATTCCCGTCTCTCAGAAGTTGCAAGATTTGATGGCAAGAATCACTGGATTGTGCTAATTGAGAGGCAAAGAATGTGCAGAGAGTGGAACAGCAATACAAAGTTTGAGTGTGAGAAGTGCAATGTAGGCCTCCACCCAAAGTGTTTCAAGAAATAACGTACAACCAAATACATAACTATGTAAAACATAGGTACGGATAAACTGTTTGATCTTCTTTTGTTAATTCTATTATCATTTTGTTAAAAGGAAGATTAAGAGCTCTTAGAAACAAGAGCCCTCAAATGTGACCCATATATGTTTCATTTACAACTGGACTTTACATTATATATTAAAGTCTCAAATCTTGTATCGTTTTGATCCTCGGATTGCCGACGGTTTTATGAGTAAAACAATCGATTTCTCTAGAACCACTAGGATTTTTTCTATGAAACTTTGAGGATTTACTAAACGCATGATGTGTATGTTGAGCACAAAATTTCATCAAGTTTTTTCAAGTTTTGAACCTTCGGCCCTAATTGGTTATACCCCCTTGGTGGTAAGGAACGAAAGAGGGAAAAATCAGAGATGAAAGGAACACAGCAAGTGGAAATGAAAGATAGACGATAACGGAAACAGGGAGTGTTCTACGCACCCTGTGGTTATGGGATGATAATGATAATCGCACGGTTATTGATTTTTATTTGAAATTTGGTGCCACGCGAGTGTAATATCGAATTTTGGATGGCTCACAAAAAACGCAAAGAAAAATAATGCAGTTAATGACAATGCTAACGATACCTGACGATGTTACGTTGCACTTTTCTGCGTACACTCTTTTTTTAATAATCACCACACTCACTAATTAGCAGGTAAACTGTACCATGAATTGCTTCAAAGCGTTTCTTCGTTGCTTCCACTGCCCCTCCTTGCTTCTGGTGATTGATCGTTGCTCGGAAATACTGATGCGTGGTACCAGGCTTATTCGCGCACTGCTGCTGCCTCCGTGATTGCGTGGTTCACATCGGTACGCTGAAGGGACCTAGATTCATGGAGATCAAACTAATGAGTGTTAGGTCGACGCGTTTCGAATGCGGTTGCGCCTCGCCTTCTAGTATCATGCTTCTGCTGTTATCGAAAATGACGGTGGGTGAAGGAAAGTATGGACACCAGTGATTGCAGTATGATTTACCATTGTTGCAAAGTTATGCATTGACACCGGCAGCCCCACTCCCCCTCATCAGTCGGGGAAAACTAAACCAGGAAGGTTTGGCAGCGCAGGGTCACGGCTGGTACACTGGCACATGCGAGTTGGAAGGTCGAGATCGGGCTGTGAACAAACATTTGATCAAGCAAGGCCCAAGGAAGCGGATAGTTGTAAGCCGAAGAGATAAGCTTATTGTTGAAGTATAGGTTAAATTTTTGTGTGAAATTAATAATTAAGGAGTTTATCAATTAGCTATATTTTAACGTTAGCAATATTTCAACAATTCTTAAATTTAGAGATCAGCGACATTTCAGCAATTTTACATTTAGAGATCAGCGATATTTCAGTAATTCTGCATTTAGAGATCAGCGATATTTCAGCAATTCTACATATAGAGATCAGCGATATTTCAGCAATTTTACATATAGAGATCAGCGTTATTTCTGCAATTCTACATTTAGAGATCAGCGATATTTCAGCAATTCTTACATTTAGAGATCAGCGATATTTCAGCAATTCTACATATAGAGATCAGCGTTATTTCTGCAATTCTACATTTAGAGATCAGCGATATTTCAGCAATTCTTACATTTAGAGATCAGCGATATTTCAGCAATTTTACATATAGAGATCAGCGTTATTTCTGCAATTCTACATTTAGAGATCAGCGATATTTCAGCAATTCTTACATTTAGAGATTAGCGATATTTCAGCAATTCTCACATTTAGAGATCAGCGATATTTCAGCAGTTCTTACATTTAGAGATCAGCGATATTTCAGCAATTCTCACATTTAGAGATCAGCGATATTTCAGCAGTTCTTACATTTAGAGATCAGCGATATTTCAGCAATTCTACATTTAAAGATCAGTGATATTTCAGCAATTCTACATTTAGAGATCAGCGATATTTCAGCAATTCTTACATTTAAAGATCAGTGATATTTCAGCAATTCTTAGATTTAGAGATCAGCGATATTTCAGCAATTTTAACATTTAGAATACCAATACTTCAGTAATTCTTACATTTATAGATTAGCAATACTTCAGCAATTCTAACGTGTATAGATTAGTAATAATTTAGCAATACTAGCATTTATAGATCAGCAACAATTTATTCCAGCTCAATCGCTTTCCACTATTAGAGACTCCAAGCCCCGCAACAACCATGACTGAATTTAAAGTAGGGAAGTAGTGGTGAACCGACATCCTTTAAGATGGAGGATTCGCTACAAAGGGTCGACCGAACACAGCGCTAAGTGTCACTGCGATCCAACTCGCAAGCGAACTGGTTCTGAAGTCTTCTCTGCGATCGTCTACAGGAGGTGCAGGAGGTCCACGGGTGCGCCATTGGTGCGAGGCCAACGTAGGTATTCGAGGCTAATAGCTCGAGATAGCTCTAGGAGGCCGCAGCGGACTAACCCCCACGGCAGCACCACATCAAACCGCTGCACGCCATCGCAGAGCAATACGCAGTCGCGGCGCCCACCGTTGCCGCCAGTCCAAGGAGCCCACTTCTCACTCCGCCATAGTAACTCTAAAATTGCTTGGACCACAAAAATGTACCTGACTTTTTAATTGATTATATCTGTGATTTAAATTAACATATTTGGATTGTCTTCTTTCAGAATGTAGTAAATTTTGTTTCCTTTTCGAATAATTTAGGTTATTGAAAATCGGTTGAATAACCACTTTACAATGATCGATTTACTGAAAGGGGTAGAAAAACTAATTATTCATAGGAAAAGTTTTTATAACAGTATTGATATTCTTCCTTGTTTTGAACTTTCCAAAAAACCAAACAAACACAAATTTAAAAGGGTAACAACTGATTACCTGAAATAACGTACAAATAAGTAAAGTAATTTAGTGTCCTTCGCCACACCCTCCATTTCTCTCATGGCAAGTGTTACTTCTAGCCACCATTGAACGAAGAGCTTTGCGGATTATTTCACCGTATTCTTTCAGTTCTTGAAACACTATTATTGAAAACACTTGAAACTAGAAACATCTCAGAGGGTTTAAATACTTGGTGGTATGTAGGATACATCGTGGTGAAATTGTTTTTGACAGTAGGCATTGAGAAATGAAGGAGAACACCAGTGTTGTTTTTAAAACTTTTTCTTTGAAAAATTAGTTTTTCTACCCCTTTCAGTGAATCGATAATTGTAAAGTGGTTATTCAATCGATTTGCCAAAAATCAAATTATTCTAAAAGGAAACAAAATTTATTACATTGTGAAAAATAGACAATACAAATATGCTAATTTAAAGCTGAGATATAATAATTTAAAAAGTCGGGGACATTTTGGTGAGACACCCGGAATAGAAGTGAGCCCACAACACCTCCTGTAGTAATTTTTCTTTGTTGCAGCAAGCAATTATGTCAATCTTCAAGAAGCTCTCAGACTACACTGTGAGTGCACTAGGAGATGCACCACCAACACGCTTTCACAAGAAGAGCTCAGTAATTCTATTGCGGCACCCTCTCTAAGGATAAAGTCGAGAAAATATAGCAGAAAGCAATTCCTTACGTTCACTTATAAGAGGCAGAATTCAGAGCGTCAAGGAAAAGCGAAGTCTTTTGTTACACAGTAACCACAAACTTTCGTTTATATCTTCAACACTCGAAAAAATATACATAAGATTTTCTGTTTGAATTTCTCTTTTGTTTCTTTATAAGAAAATTTAGATACTGGTGATGTATGTACAAGGCTTCACATCGCTCCACTGCTTCGGTTCACAGAGGTGTGTGAGCTTAGAATAAAAGGGATTTCGTATACGTATCTCCTGAGTGCCTTATTTTTCACACACCAACTCTCTTGCCTCGTAGCTCGCCTTTCAGCAATCAAAATGCTTTGTCTCAAATTTTTGATGTAGGAAATGATTCGGGTTCTCACTCAGTTACATTAGCAAATGTAGCAGACTTTCAGGGAGCAAAACTTACAAAGCGGACAAAGTTACTCCCACCTGTAATGCAACAAGAATCTTGTCTTTCGGCTCGTATGAAAACTTCTGTTTGCATTGGGAAAGGTCTGAAACTAGAAGTGATGCAATACTCACCCAAAACAGCCGCCATCCTCCGGAAAAAAACAACCTGCTCGCATTAAAAACATCGCTGTGGGAACGATTCGAACTGGTTGCTAAAGAATTCGCTAATCTCAATTCGACGAGTTCTGCCCTCCACAACAAAGAAAAAAAAGTTTGTTTTCAAGAAAATTTTTAAGGCTGTTGCTGGGGCACCTAAACATATGTAAACGAGTAGATTTTTAGCGGCACATGCAGGTTCAGGTTGGCAAGAGAAGGCTCCAAATCGCTTGTCGTGGCAAAAGTTATGTCCAGGCTGCATGGATCTTATATTTGCAGTAGTAAAACACCGACATAAATTCCATTGTGGTGCGTAGTGCTTTCAGTTGCTTCAAGGGCATAGAAACATTTCAGGAGTATTTTCTCTTTAGGTAGTTATAAAGTCTTATGAGTTGGGGGTGAACTTTATTTGAGTTTAATTGGTAAAAATACTTAGCGTTAGGGCATTCAACTGTTTAGACTTGAGAATATTAGGGCATTCGACTGCTTTTAATTGATTTTCACTTAAGCCGCGATGTTGTAGGATTACTCACTGTCAGTACCCAGTCGGAAATAATGGTTGTGATTATGGTAGAATATAGTGGTGTTTAAGAGATTAAAGTTGATTATGGATGATGAAACAATATGGTAGACATATCGACCATAACATAACGTTGATATTAGTATATTTTGGTCGATATTGGTAGAGGTAATATTGGTTGTTTATGGTCGGTTAACATAACGTAGATTTTAGTTTATTCAGGTCGATATTGGGAGAGGCAACAATGGTTGATTAAGGTTTGCTATTACATGGACGTTTTAAGACTATATATGGCAGAGCATAGATAAATGTAGCTTTAACTTAGCTCCGTAAATAAAATACATAAAAAAGAGCTTTTAATAATAATCAATTAAAAATTTTATCGTCTTTATATTTGCAAAACTTTTTTTTCTGCACTTAGCACCTACATAAGCTGAAAATTATTTGAATTATGCAATGTATTTCTATTTACTTCAATTTTGCATAT
>JACJUY010008096.1:2216-13563 GCA_014220935.1 Platorchestia sp. MABIK
CCTTCCAGCCCTCCCACCCTCACAGCATGCCACACTACCGCCTTCCAGCCCTCCCACCCTCACAGCATGCCACGTTGACACCTCTCAGCTCTACAGTCTTTCCCCCCTTGTAGCACGGTAACATCACTCAGTCCTACAGCTTTTCTCCCACACAGCACACCACGCCAACACCCCCAACCTTCGTACCTGAAGCAGGAGCAGCCGAGGCGCGCGATCAGTTCGTTGGACTGAGCGATGCACTCAATGAGCACAATGAGTGTCTGCTGCAGCATCAGCACTGCGCCCATCTGCAGCATCTCATCTTCTGTAAAAAGAACAGCCCCACTCACCACTGCAGCTACGTTTATTTAACTTTTTCTGCTTACTTTGAACTTTGTCACACTGATAACAAAATGCGGTTTGCTATTGTATTGTCATACTTATTTATGATATAGCTCTTTTCAGATCAGTTTTTCGTATTTTCTTTTCCAAAAAGTTTGTTTTTATCATATTATTAGCTATATCGGTTTTCCTTCCTATCACATTTTGCAATCACACAATGAAATCAACTCCTGATGACCAGATCTAGAGAATCTACAACTTCTCTAGGACAGTCACTTTTTAAACTCCGTGCTTAGACAACGAATTGCTTCACACTAACATTCAAGTCCAAAATTTCTTTCATTTCCCCACTTTCAGGTTTTGTTGCTTGTTTCCACAATGTTTGCCCTCGAGCAGACACAGTGCCGCTCTGTGAACTAATAAGTAACTCAAGCAGCTCAGACACACTGTCATAACTTCCTTCAGCTGATACCCATCACAGAAACACTCTCACTCTGTTCTCCAGTACAATATAGGCAGGGAACTGTCACCGAAACATTCCACACATTAGTCGCCCTCCCCGCTAGACTATGAACAAATCCCTCAAGATGCTACCATACCACGGGTTTCCAAACTTTTATCGCCCGGCACCCCTGAAAAAAATTCATTCGAACCTCGTACCCCCTGAAATAAATATACCAGATTGGATTAGATGTTAATTTAAGCCTCCCTAATTGCTAAAAAAAAAACATTTCGAATAAAGGAAGGCACAATTTAGTACAGAGATAAGGGAACGCGGAATCTATGCAGAAGAGGCAGAGAAACGGTATGTTGAGAATGTTTATGAAACAAGATAAAAGTTAAAGACTACTACTACTACTACTACTACTTTCTAACAAGAAAGTAGTAGGTGCTGAAAAACAGGACAGCAGTGAACCAGAAAAAGGTGGTCCTTAACGTAACAAAAAAACCTTTATTTTGACAAATAGAAGGCCTACTTAAATCTCAGCTCAGGCCAATAACTATACCAACACATAGACAATATCACATTATTTACCTGGATTTTGTTGCACCCACTGGAATTTCGTCCTGCACCCCAGATTGAGAACCTCTGTACCATACGAACCATACCAGCGACATTAAAATGATCATTTCCGGCAATTTAAACTTTTAGAGATTTTATGTCCCACTAGAACCCTTTCTACTATTCCAGTCAAATTTCATCAAAGCCACTACCCTACCAATGCTCTGCATCAAATATATTGGCACTGAATTGTCCCACCGTAGATTTTGCCCACAGTCCTACCACTTAGATAAAAACACTTTTTGGCCTCAGACAGTATTAGCAACAGCTATCGATTTAAAAAACAAAAACTTTTCCACCAACCATAAAATGAAACCGATTTCTCATGAACTGCTTTCTCTATTGCTGGTTAGTTCACCCAACAGCAGAAAAAATTGAATGGATGATATCAACTAGATTTTTAAATTTCGGATGTATTCCGTTTATTACCCACTCGCTACTTCGCCTTACAACGGGAATTTAAGCCAAAAAGTAAATATAAAAAGGTAAATCACATTTGGTCAACAAATTCTTTTTGTTTTCATTAGATCTTCCGTGCTAGGATACTCCTTTCTGCTCCTTTTCTTTGTCCTGAAAAATTTATCATTCTATTTATAATTCTTCTCCAGGTGTCTTCCTAACATCTCATCTCTTTCAGATTTATTTACTCCTGCATTCATGAAGTGAAGTTTCAAGAGAGCAGCATTACATATTAGGAGCATGCAAGAACCGAACAATAGAGTAAAACTTGCCAACAGGACGGAGCTAAGTGACCCATGCATTTTTGGGTTGCACCAAAATCTCAAGCCCTCTGATGCACAAGCACCAGAGTTGAAGTGGAGGAGAAATAACAGTAACTTTCACAGCAGGTAATCCTAACGTTGTTACTAATATTTAGTCCCGTAAAAGTAATTCAGAACCGCACAGAACTGAACTATACAGAGGCAGAAAATAATATATACACGCGACTCTCAAAATAACACTTGATTACCGAGGCCATGAGGTCAAAACAGCTTGACTTTTGCAGGCAATACAAAGGTTAAATATCAGAATTGCTTTGTTTTATCTCGAGAAAGATTGTTCACCGCGGTCAGGTTGGTCAGAAGCGTCAGAAGCAGGCATACATGGTCCATCGACCAAGTGATGACTTCAGGTGAGACCCGAGACACCCAGTTGAACAGTGAAACACTTAGACAGTGTCAACTGTGTGGCTCACTCTAGTGGTAACTAGGGCAAGCATGAATTTTATGGCCTCCATTAGCTAGAAACAAGGAAAATGGGCAAGGGTGGACTTTGAGTTTTATCATTCAAAAAATATTCCAGTGTAAATGATTTGTTCGCACCCAACGTTATAATTCCACACACGTTTATTAAGAATACCTACAGAAAAGCACCGGGAAATTAACTTGGAGGAAAGCCCAACCCTGACGAGAAAATTAAGCCAAAACATTAATTTAACGAGATAAATCACACTTGGTTCACAAATTCTAGTCAAAATGATGATGAATCTAAGACCAATCTTAGCTGAAATACTGAAGTTACTCACGCGAATGATCTTTAGTGGGCGAAGTGAGGTAGATGTTGAGGTACTCGACGACGAGATCGGTGGTGAGGCCGACGTATTGCTTGAAGGTGGGGGCAAACTCCCACGAGGGTGGTACTGGATGGTATGGGGCGTCTGCACAGCGCTTGGGGGAGGTCGGGCCGGTGGCACTGGAGGGCCGCCGCAGCCAGTCCTGCAGTAGCGGCAGCAGCACGTGGTTCACGCAGTACATGCCGAAGACCAGTCCTGCTCACCGCACATGATTCTCAGATGTTGGTGACTTCATTTCAAGCGCAGAAGTTTTACATAACAAGTATTGGGTTGGGCAAAAAGTTCGTTCAATTTTTGAATGTCATTTTTCTGATCCCTTAAAGATTATTTTTAAATTCTTTTTCTTCAGATCTTGTTTTCGGTATAGCAAGCATGTTTACGTCAGTGTGTAATACGAGTAAGCCTCTAAGTAGAGAAGTTCTAACATTTTTGCTTGCATTTGAGCTCTTGAAATGGTGGATTAAGCATTACACCACTTACATCTGTTTTTTCTTTAAAAAAAAGAAAGGAGAGCAACAGAAACGACCCTTACACAAGGCATATATTTGCGTAAGCAACTGTTGTTTTCTTTCCTTTCTGAAGTAAAAAAGCATTAGATATTGGCAGTGCTTTACTTGGACCACTATTTCATGGACTCGAATGCACGCAAAAATATCAGAGCTTCTCTACTTGGAGGCTTATTGCACACTGACGTAAACATGCTCGTTGTACCGAATGCAGGATTTAGAGAATAAGAACATAAAACGATCTTAAGAAGGTTGGAAGGATGACATTCAAAAACGAACAAACTTTTTGGCCAATCTAATATGATGGAAAATGTTACCAGGAACATACTTCAACTTATCGCTTTGACTTTGTAATAATAACTCGGTTAACTCAGATACTCAAAAGAGAAAGTAAGATGCACAAGAATAGCTGTTCTGCGTTTGTGATTATCCCCTCGAGTTACTATAAAAGTAACAAGCGAGTAATGTTATGCATGTCGAGGTTGATGGTACTGTATTTGTACTTCGAGCAGACAAATGCTAGGGTGAGTTGTCATAGATAGATTTGAGAAACATTTGCTATTTGAGAACAGGTTTTTAGCGGTGGTTGCCGTCGTCACTGGCTTCTAAGGCTTGACCATTTGACAGGAAGAGAGCAGAATGCCCGGTGACAACACAATAATAATCACCCACTGATACAAGTACAACGTGGTATGGGACACTGAAAATTTTTACATAGGCAGAAAATCTTTAAATGTCAAGCCGCAACACAATAGAATTCATCCTGATTTTTACCGGTTTCACGTCGCATGAAAAGCACAACCCGAAATGCGTCAGTTGAGATCACTTAAAATTCCGTGGCCAGCACGAGGAGCAGACACACCACTAGACGCAGTCTGGACCAGAACTCACCAGGCTGCTGGGGCAGGGTGCGCATCAAGGAGAAGAGCGTGTCGAGCACGTGTGGCTGGCAGCGCGGTTGGCAGATCATGACGGTGCCGGCGAGGCCCGACAGCAGCGAGTACCACACGAGCAGCCCGCGGCTGCGGCAGCCGTCGCACGCCTCGCACACGGCGCTCAGCGACACGCGCTCGCCTCGCGGCCACAGCGCTTGCTCCCAGCCCCGCTGCTCGCGTTAATTCTATGTCACACGAGGCAATCTTTGCACACCAATGAACGGCGAGTAAAGCGAAGGAAAGAAAAGAAAGAAAAAAAAGAAAGAAAAAGAAAAGAAAGAAAAAAAGAAAGAAAGAAAAAGAAACAAAAGAAATAAAAAATATGAAGAAGGATAGAAAAAAGAAAGAAACAAGAAGTAAAAAGGCGCACCGAAGAAACAATAGTGAGTATTGCAGAAACAATAGTGAGCAACGCAGAAACAAAAGAGTACAACGCAGAAAAAAAAGAGTACAACGAAGAAACAAACGGGAACGACTGAAACGAACGACCACGACGAAGAAACAAAAGGGCTCATCAAAGACACAATAGAAATAAACAACAGCGCAACGTGAGCAATGCAAAAAGATGAGACTGAGAGCGATCAACGGCAGCGCCTGCGAGAAAAATGAGATGGGGCGATGAAGGCGAAAACAAAAACAATCAGAAGAAAAAAAGTATTAGTACGAAAAAGTAGGGAAGAGAGGAGGATCAAGGACAATACTATGAAAATGCTGTGGCGATATTTTGGGCACAATGAGAGTACAATAGGACACAATGGACAATGACGAAGATAATGCATTAAGAGAACAAAGACGTTTTCAATAAAAGGGTAATAATGACAATAAGGACATGAGTAAAATTATGGTAATAAGGACGAAAGTACAACGAAGACAAAGAAAAAAACACAGAAAGAAAACAATGACACAACAAAAGCACAATACCGGCATAAGAGTACAATAAAGATACGATATTCACACAAGTCGGCAATTCAGAACAAATCAAGTCATTGCTGCACATGCCATTGCTGAGCTGGGACATCGCAGCTCTGAGCGCACTCAAACACATTATTATTAACTCAGTAGAGCACGCTACTGCCACTTTACTCGACTCCACGTTCACAGTGGCCAATTTAGACAACATTTAATGATCGCTGTACCTTCACCTACATTTTGCTCGCAATTACATTAGCCTGTATGTAAAAACGCTCTTAGGTCGCGCTTTTCTTTCGACTTCTTTTCTTTATACGTTTTCTTTCTCTCGTGATGTATTTTCTTTCCCTTTGGATTTAATCGCACCGCACGGGTATTACGTTAAGATTTAAGAGTGATTTAAATCAATTAAAATCAAGGATGCTGCCACCAGGGGTGTTTAAACCCTGAAATTAAGTATTAACAATTAAATTGACTGTGCGTGACGATTTTGTTGGTAGCAATGGCCATAGGGTGGCTCGTGTTTCTCTGTGTGGCGAGTCTATTGCGAGAGGAGAGAGGATGAAATCAGGAGGCCCGAAAATTTTTGCATTTATTGGGTAGGCAATTACTGGACGGCGAGAGCACACGCCGGCGGAGGATTGCAACCGTAATGACTTCACAATGACTCTCAAAAATAATACATCATCTATGACCACTCAAATTGACAATGCAAACCAGACGACTGTGTGCATACAGCCAAACACGATACAAGGCACGATGGTGTAACCTGCAATACCAGAGCAACCCAGAGTACGATTGTGTAACAAACAATCAAGAGCCACCCAGAGTACAATTGTGTAACAAACAATCAAGAGCGACACAAAGTACAAGTTTGTAACAGACAATCGCGAACGACTAGGAATTTGGTACGAGCTATTTGCACACCTTGATCGTTCTCATGGGCCAATCCACCCCAAGTAAATACTCAAAGTTCCGCCCGGGCACTGGACTTGGTAAAGTCTCCTAGCCGTCTCCCTCTGACTGATCCGGTCTACCCTTGAGTGATCTCCTAATCATGTCTCAATAAAGTCGTGGACCGCGCTCCCGCCAGGGGAGGGGTTTAGGAGAAAGGAGGGGTATGTTTGGTGGGAGCCCCCGCTTTCTTTAGCCATGACTGATCTCACGAGCTCATGAGTTTGCTTGCACTGTCGCCGAGCTTGCGGTCAGTTTTTATTAACGTCTCGCAATTCTATAATCCGATAATCCGAGACTAAACCATATGGCGGAGTCTAATAAGTTTTACGACATCGTCATATTTAATGCGGTGAGTTTTTATTGGACGTCTTCGAAGGCCCCGAACTCCGAGACTAATGATCATAGCCGGAGTTTCTTCTTTAGGGCATCGTTATAAAATCAAATTTGTCTGTTGCTCTTGGTCTCCGACCCTGAGAGTGCGAAGACGAATAAACGTACTTTATTCAGGTCTTTCAAATCTCAACTTGACGGGGAACGAGACGCAAGCTCATTCATTGACGTCAGCATTTTTTACTCATATTACTGTTATCACAACCACCATCATTAAACTGGCACCAGCATCATGTAGTCACCGACATCACGAGGAAGTGACTGCCACTGAACAATAAACATCGAAGAACACATTAGGGCACAAATTTTACAAGGAAGAAAATATATTGGAGTTGTTTATGAAAGTGGAATTTGAAGTCCAGTTTGACGGTAAAGAATAATTAGGAAGCACAAATGCGGGAATTGAGCCCAAGAACTTTTTTTCCTGAGAGTACCGAGCAGCCTTTACATCATGAAGAGGACAAAACAATATCACAGCACTCGACCGCCACAGAGAGTGCCAACTTGGATACGTACGCGGAGACAAACTACTCGCACACACAAGGAGGGCGTTACAAAGATACAAGTGGACTGCTTATGAGAGAAATAAATATTAGGGGAGCAAGTGACGCTCACGGGCAGCGAGGAGGAATCAGGCGGGGGTTGCAGATGTCGCACCAGCCGCGCCAGCAGCTCCTCGTCTACGATGCCGATGAAGCAGTCCACCACTCGACCCTCCTCCGGGCCGCACAGCCTGCAGCAAATACCATAACAGTCATGTTATGAGGTGCGTGTCGAGGTCAACTTCCATCGCTAATTCAAGACTGAATGCTTCATCTAACTTCATACGCTGTAATCTAGCAAATTTAAAAGACTTCACATGTTATCGTTAAGGGAATTTATCTAATTTCACATGCTGTGGTCTAGAAACTTCATCAGACTTTGCATACTGTAGTCTAGCGAAATTATAAGAATACGCGTGCTGTGATACAGCAAAAATGAACACTGCCCATTTCCCGGTCTGCTTGAAATGAATATTTATGTATTTGTTAGGAAATTCATTCATAGAGAGGCCATAGCTCTGAGTAACTTTTATAAGCAAATTGGAAATAGATAGGTCACTGGCATTTACCAAGCCTTTTCATTTCGATGCCATGACGTGTTTATAAATGGAATGATTCCCTGCTTTTTCCAGCCTTCTTTACACTTGACCGCAAAAAATAAGCAGACCTCAATAACGGATGAAAATTAGAATGGCAGTACTCGCTGGACAGACGGACGGTAGCACACCGAGGAAACAATCACACACAACATTGGTTCCGACATCTAGACCGAACTGCATTAGCTCTTCAGTACTGGGAGCCTTTTGTGGTCCTTGCTACCCCTAATAAAGTTAGACACTTGCTAATTCCCATCCACATTCGCTGTGCTGCTCCTAAGAGGGATGCAACATAAGCTGTATTTTGGAGGAATAAAAGCTCACGATATTTATGGGAATCCAAATGTAGTGCGGTATTATAGATACATATCTAGTCTCAATGGTATTTATAGTCAGCGGATCCCCTTTTCGTGAACACCCTGTATAATAATATCCGTGGACACCCAGTATAATACGTGTTGGGATTTTTGTTTGTACCTTCATTTCTATATCTGTCGCACCACCCTATCTGAATTACATAAGGAATTAATTTACCGAATTCAACCATGGAATCTTTCGTCCAACAAAGACGAAACAACGAAGTGCGTGTATCAGTGAAGCAAGCTCCACAACCTCATAGGCATTAATGTAAAATACTCAAATTATGGTTTTATCAGAAAATATATATATTTGCTTGCTGTCAGCATCTGAATGAGTAGCGTCGGAAAAATTTGAGGAGGCAGTAAATAGAATTTTGTCAAGCACAAAAACCTGATTGAATAATTATCGTACGTTATCGAATGCTGTCATTTTTGATGGACGGTGTAGGCTTGTTTGTGCTGACTGAATTTTATTCACAGGTTTTTCTAACATGAAAATAGAGGAATCAGAAGAAAAATGACACGCATTTAAACATATATTTTAACAAAAGTCATCAGTAATGAGTTTTAGCACTAATTTGAAACTAAAGCGGCCCATAGACGATCAATTTTATTGTCAATTAATTGACACTAATGAATAATGACAATTTAATTTATCGTCTGTGGGCTTGATTGACGACCGTCAATTAATTGACTTTGTGGGCAACAAAAACTCTCATCAATATATTGAGTCAATGATATTGACAATTAAATTGATCGTCTATTGGCCGCTTCAAGGCGCAATTTTGACACTACAAGACCCCTCTAGTGAACACTTTTTCACAACTATAAATTAAAATTAGGTTAACACAACTTGTATAACTCAGGAAAATATACATATCTGCCGCTTTGAAGGGAGCAACAATGGAAACTACTATCACAGCATCAGAGTAAGGGTGTCTGCACACCAAAAGATTGAAAGCGAGAACGCAAGAGAGAGTGAAAGATGCGAGGCCAGAACTCCTGCACACCTAAAGATGGCTCAAGTACGGCAGTTCGCGCCTGACTGTCATGGTAAGTGGACTGTAACATAGACCAGTGAGCGGTACAAGCATGAGTTTGTAATGTTGAATTTCATTCCTATTTCATCCCATTGCTCTGAAACATAAAATCTGTCGCTGTGCTTAGGACTTTTGAATCTCAAAGGCACAGTACAGCATAAACTTCGGATATTAGGAGTTCAGTCTATGCTGGAGGAATCGAGCAGCACACCTCTCTCGTCGATATCTCATGAAGCACTGACCGAGGCTTCTCGCTGCAACTCTCAAGCGTAAATCCGTCTTTGAGACCGCTTCTCGCTTCTGACTATCTTCAGTCTTTCTCTCTAGCTCGCTTTCAGCGAGTGCACTGCCATAGAAATCCATGTTAATCAATTTAAGCTCGCTTGCTTCTCGCTTCAAGTGTTTGGTATGCAGGCATCCTAATCTGCTTCAATGATCGACAATTTTCAATTGTAACTCAGGTAATACTTGTATTGAATGAACAAATTTAACTAAAGGGCGTTGATTTTTCTAAGTGAGAAATTCAGTTGCAATTTTTAATATTCATGGATGTTTTCTCTTCCTGGTACATGCAACTTGGCAAAGAACGAAAAAATATGAAATATTTCTTCAAGCAGGAGTACTTTCAAAAATAATCACGTCCAACACGCATAAAATAAAAACCGTGCGGGAAGTTCGACCACTCGAGTCAGCGTCCACCGTGCACACGTTGACCACTAGCTGCTCCCCTTGACTTCATTGCCTGTAGCTATGATACAGCGGTGGCAGATAATGTTTTCAATCTACGCAACGCTCTCTCGAAATAATCGGAGTGAATCGCCCTTGCAAATTCAACAACCTGCACACATATAATTCAGTATGGCCTGCTCCTTCACACCTCACAATGAGCATCCAAACGTACTCTATATAGTGCGTACGTCAGACCAGTATCGCAGCAGCTATAAAACCGACACCTAGTCACAAGACATGTTCCTTAATTAATGAGTGAGCATAACAGAAGATGAAGCCTGCGCTCGTAGCTACACAAAGTGCGGGACGTACCCTGAGGGAGCGTGGAATATGGGGCAGGCGGGCATGGTGATGATGGCGGCGATGATGGCGCAGGTGGCGTGGAGGTAGCGGAGAGCGTTGACACAGAGCTCGTCCCCGGCCACCACCTCCCCCCAGTGCAGCACGCGCTCCTCGCTGCCCTCCAGCCCACCACCTGGTGACACGGACAACTGAACATGCAGCTCCTAACTCTAGAGAGCACAACTCGCCACCACGAAGACGTCGGGAATGGACAATGCGTATCTACTAGCGAGCAGGCATGTATGTATTCGAGAAAAAGTGTCAGGGGAAAATATCATAAAATTAACGCCTGGGATGAGCAAGAAATACAAATGAGCGAGAAATTGTTATGATGATCAGTAATTAAGGAATATTTAATACAAGATGAGGGCAGATTCTTACAACACACTAGCTAAAAGTGATTTTTAATAACATGAAGTAGTTTACATTTGCAGCCTACATTAAAAACTTCCTTCTTGATTAACACCAGAATTTGACTGAAGAAATGCTTTGCACTGAGGTGTCAGGCACCCCAACCACAACAAGAGGAGTAACAGGGAGCAGCAACGATATTGAGTGGAGCCTCACCCGTGCCCTTGACGTGGTTCAGGAGGCAGAGGATGCAGTCGACGGCAGCGTTGGCGAACACCTGCAGGTTGTCGGTGGCGAGGAAGGCATCGAAGATGTCGCGCAGCAGCCTGATCTCGCCGACCGCGCCTGGACCGGGTGGGGGATGCATCAAATTAGGCTCTCCAACACACACACACACACACACACACACACACACTACACTTCCACTGTACACAAACGCGGCACTTCGCGCCCCAAACGCTGCACTTCGCGCTCCAAACGCGGCACTTCGCGCCCCAAACGCGGCACTTTGCGCCCCAAACGCGGCACTTTGCGCCCCAAACGCGGCACTTTGCGCCACAAATGCGGCACTTTGCGCCACAACTGCGGCACGTTGCGCCACAACTGCGGCACGTTGCGCCACAACTGCTGCACTTCGCAACACATGTGCTGCACTCCGCAACACATGTGCTGCACTCCGCAACACATGTGCTGCACTCCGCAACACATGTGCTGCACTCCGCAACACATGTGCT
>JACJUY010008097.1:5665-21111 GCA_014220935.1 Platorchestia sp. MABIK
GTTCTTTGGATGCAGCGTTCTTTGGATGCAGCGTTCTTTGGATGCAGCGTTCTTTGGATGCAGCGTTCTTTGGATGCAGCGTTCTTTGGATGCAGCGTTCTTGGGATATAAATCCGGAGTCTTTATCGTCACTCTCGAATTCTTAGTACGCACATCCACTTGTACGGCACATTCATTCGTGCGGCACATCCATTCGTGCGGCACATCCACTTAAGCGGCACATCCACTTCCATTTTGGTGTTGAGATTTTCGCCTTGTCAAACACTGATGATGATGGCGCTTAAAATAGAAATTTATATGATTATAATAATTGCTTAAAAACCGATTCAATGAAAACGTGCACGAAAAATCATTTGCCGAATAATTTTTATGGAATTTACGTCCTAAGGATGACAATCAGAAGATAATCATCAAATCAAGTCATCATCATCAAATGGTGATGATGACCATCGAATGTGAGTGATGATCGAAAAATAATAATGACGACTAAACGATGATATGGATGAAAAAGTACGCGCTTTCTTAGGTAAAAATTTCGCCTGAATCTAAAGGTATCTTGAAACTATTTTTTTTCAAAGTCGAGCTTGTTTTATATCTGCAAACGCGGTGAACGTAATAGCCAGTGATATTAAAGCAAAAATAGTTCTCAGAGTAACTAAAATTTGAGAGGGTACGACCACAATTTTCTTCGAAGAAGGTTTAAATTCACAGATTAGTTAGTTCTTCACTAATGTTAGGCTTCTCATGCCCGAGTATAATGCTATGCGAGACTATCTACATGACCAGAACGGTTCATACTTTTTAAATAACCCACTAAGCAGTAGATGTACGACTGTCTTCCTAGTACACGTAGTTACACCCCGTGTTTTGCAAGCCAAGTTGTGAAATGAATAAAGCCTGGTTTTGGGTGAGTTGTTGGTCACGAGCATCTTTGTGCACGGCCCTACAACACATGCAAGGGATGCATCAGCTCGGAAAAGGTACAAAAATAGTAACGTGGCGAGGAATGGTTCGCAGATAATTCACGGATTCAGTTTTTTAGATCGGGCATTGGGTTTCTATGGGGGAGATCGGATATCGGTAAGTCGTGTAAGCAATTCATAATTTCGAAGAATAGAGCTGAAGATCTAAAAACAATCTCGTATCATTCGTTGTTTCTATCAATTCGTTAATTAATACGACTTCTTACGATTTTGAAGAAGCTTTGAGCTCAGCACTTCTTTAGGAACCGTCCGCATTCCCATATTCTGCTACAGTTGAGGAAGAATTTCACCTCATCAAAGTAGAAAATAAGCGAATAATTTGAAACACTCTGCCAAAAATTGTTAACTTTTTCTAAACATTGTCTTGCTTATCGTTGCGTATATTTTGCTGAAAGTTATTTTCTCCAAGTAGATCTGAATACATTCAGACACTAAATTTACGAAATTTAAATTCCAACTTTTACTCCATTCACTGCGACTCCAGGGACTGAAAAGGAGCACCACAAGCGTAAAAGAAAAGAACTGTAGTATTACGTGTTTAGCAGCAAGCCGGCATGGCCGCTCAATTCGCCATCGAATTTGACCGTCAATAGACCGACCGTTCTGATGGTGACTGAGTTCATTCACCTGGAGAGATGCATCAAGCTCACTTCCGAGTAACGCTCTAATTGCATTCTCTTGACAAAACAGGTCATTTTGTTATATTTTAAATTTAAAACATATCTGAACTTGGGGAATTTAACGGAGGTTTTTAGTATTCTGTACGTTTTCTCTTCCCATCATTGTCTTATGTTCATTGCCTTTTTCCTGACGTCGTTTGTTTCTCTCTAGTAGTTATGTTAATTTTGTTTTATTTTGGCTCACCTGCGCTGCGTAAACGTCTACTGTCATTGTTTTCATTCTGCTGTGAGGAATGGCCCTATCTTTCCTATTGACCATCCACCTTTCAGCACCCCATTTTCTTACGTTGATACAAGTGTACATGTATAAATCAAGGTGAAAGGGGCTTCTCATCCTCAGGCGTTCTTGAACTGCAATATCACGCTCTTACCTGAGTAATTTATACTAGTGTATTCCTACTTGAACCGAATATGAGTTTTATCCCAACCTGGAATATATGTATTTTTTTAAATTTGAACTAATTATTGGTCATTAATACTCATGTGAAAAAGTCGCTTAAAGAGTGTTCTTTTTTCATGTTAGATCATGATTAGCTCATCTTTGTCTGACATCATTGTCTCACGCATACTTTTCCTATTACGTCATGTTCTCTTGTTTCTCATGTTTGATACACACGCACGAACTTCCTTCAAGCGTTCAAACATCCGCCTTGTCTTTGTTGGGAGACATTGGCCTTGTTTCGCGCCTATGCGAGTCTGGAATGATAACTTGCTCCGATCAAAGAAAAACACAAAACCAATACATATTTCGTCGGTACCGAATTTTTATAAGTTTGATTCTGCATTTGTTAACCCTGTGGTTGCTGTTATGATGCTCAAAAAGTTCTTGAGAAAGGCCTGTTTTTGGCCTATTTGAACCTCTGAAAATACTTATATCTGTTCCTAGTAAAGATTAGATTAGATTAGTCATTAGTTTTAGCCTCCCTACCCGCAGCAACAAATGCGATCCAAAGAGAGGAAAGAAGAAGGCACCATTTAGCATGGAGTAAAGGGAATGCGGAATCTATGCAGAAAGGGCATAGAAACAGTAATATGAGAAAGAAGTTCATGAAACAAGATCAAAGTTGAAGAAGAAAGTAGTAGGTGCTAAAAAAAACAGGACAGTAGTGAACCGAAAAAAATGATCGGTAACAAAAAAAAACAATTATATTTCAACAAAAAAAAAAGCCTACCTAACCTTTGGCTCGGGCCCTCACATAGTCCCCCTGGGAGTTCCCAGGGAAAAAAATACGTGTTCATTGCAAAAATTATGGATCTTTCAGAGAGCAAAGTTATTTCTCCTAGTGGCGTGCTGAAAAACCATTATTCTGAAACTGTGTGCTGATGGAGAACTTAATGAACTTGTGGTAAAATCGTCTCAAATGTAACCTTTGATCTCTAATATACTTTTGACTGACCTTGCCAGAATTTAGTAGGGCATTACGCTCTTTTTTGTGGAGTATTCACAGCCATTTTAATGATTTATATTGTAGCAATAATCACATATACTTCGATTGGTAGCAACTTAGGATATACTCGTTTTCTTCAAAACTTTCTTGGCTGTGGAATTGATTGGTGTCACTCTTGACACACTTCTTGGACAAATATTCCTCCTCGAAATAGTTAAATTAAGTAACGATTTGGTAGCCGTGTCAACCCTTTGAAAATAAAACAAAATCCTTCAAAATATCCAAAATTTTTAATATCGATCCTTAGAATTCATTATAAATAAAAGTTAATCACAAACAATCATTCTTAGGAGAAGCAGCGCTGAATTTGTTATTCAGAAGATTGACAGCGCTTTTGTCATTTTGATGTACTTTACTATTCATCTGTGACCTCTGCACGAAGAAATTAAACTGGATCAGAATGACACAAAGGGAATTGGCTGCAGGATATTAACAGGACGCACGTGATTCTGTAATGAACTCGTTGGTTTCAGGCCTTTGTCTCGAGCGGTTTTGTGACCTTCAGAAATAATGGCGTCTCCCCGGTGCAATAGCCCCGGTGCACTGGCTAATCAGGACGGAACTCGAGACGCACTTTGCAATGTGGTTGTTAGCGTTGGTTTGCAGTAACTTATGACTCATTTTCTCCTACAGAAATCACTCTATCCTCTCCGAGGAAAAATTTCCATGAAAACATTTTCCGGGAAATGAAAACGGAATTTTTTTGCCATCAATGATCTGTTGAAATGGTCTTGTTTGTCAAATTTTGAAGTCTTTACATGTTCTGTAAATGAACCAGCACTGCGTTAAAGATAAATGCTTTTTATCACAGAGGGCTAAAATAGATGCACTCCTTTAAAAAGTTTCAGAACATAAGGATTACGCATCAGTTACTGGAAAGTAACATCATTTTATAATGAAATAACTGTCTCTTACTTGCTGTTCACTGATCCAAATACGTTTTGCTTGCACGATATTTATTTTACTGTAGCAATGAACAAAGGTCGTTTATTTTGTAGTCATGACATTTGAAATCTCACTGCTCATGGAAGATCTGCTCATGAAAGATCTGCACTGCTCATGAGAGAATTGCCAAATTTTTTCTCAATGTTCTTCATATTTCTTAATTTTCAAAAATCTCATGGTTCAACCTGTTTTGCTTCTCTAAAGAATCTCAATTTTCTTCAATTTTTTTTTCATTTTTATTACCTCACAACTCAGTCCGTTTTGGTTCTCTAAAGAAAACAATTACATTCTCACATTCATGACTGTTGCGTTATTTTCAAAGTACATCCGTCGCTTCGTAACAAAAACGACACAGCTCTCGTTTGCAGGAAAAGCTATACGAGACACGGACAGTGCGGTACAGCAGTGGACACTCGGTGGTCAATTGGTCAGGATGCTGCCGAGACCCGTGATAATTTGCCCCACTTGCTTATACTGTACTTCACTGACCTCAGCTCAGTTGTTACTTGAAAGCGTGAGAATATGTTTTTGAGTACGAGGTGTAGAATTCGTATGAGTACGTTTTTGAGTACGAGATGTAGAATACGTTCGAGCCACTTGCTTATACTTCACTGACCCAAGCTCATTCGTAACTTGAAAACGTACGAGTACGTTTTTGAGTACGAGATGTAAAACACGTACGAGCACGTGTCCTAAACATAAATTGCTATGAGTGTAGCTAGCTCATTTGAGAAAATGATCGGGCAACCGCTTGCATATCACTCGTTGTCTAGAGTGTGACTGGTTCAAAAGTGTCTTTCATTCTTAATGAAGAGTCAATAGTAACTCATTCGATCACTGTGTATCTTGTTCTATATATAAAGACAAGACGGTAATATCTTAATCCTGTATCTTAATTTCTTAATGTATACTAAATTGTACCTTGCCTCGAAAAAATTTTCACTCACATACGGAACCTGATGTATGGCTGTTGGACAATTATTGTCGATTTGCAAACTCGATGTTCAAGTTCAGGAAAACGTATCATTTCAACGACAAATATTTTTGACATAAAGTAAAAATCAGGTGTTAATTTTCATCATTGAAATATTTTATTATCAAAATTGTCAATTATTTTATAACGGGGACGCTAAAATATGTGCGGTGAGATTCCAAGCTCAGAGCTATAGTACTTTCTTTTAATTTGCGTGACTATTGGTATTTTAATTTTAAATAGTGTGATGACGTTCGACTCAAACATTTTCTCAATGCGTTGTGTTTAACTGCATCTATTCTGTTAACACGGTCACTTTTTTCTGTGAATTTTGCAAGACTAAAATTAATCGAAACGAGAGCTCACGCAAAAATAAACTAAATATACCAATCTATTTTTGAAAATGCGCAACAAAATTTTTAAACAAATACCTCGACGTGAAGACATTCATTATTTGACGGCGGGTTAGGGCAAATTTGATATTTTTAAGAAATTATGAACATCAATAGGAACATTCAAAACTGCGTAGCTAGAGAAGTTACGGACAATTGCTCAAATAAGGTGCAGCCAGAAATCTTCAATAAGCCAGTTAACCCACGCACAAAGACATGGAGTAATGCCGTGTTAAGCTGGTTCAATTCACATCGCTGCTGATTTAGTGGCCCCATTCATGTTGTGAACTGCACACGCCAGGCAGTATCGTTTACTGCATAGCTTGTGAAGCTTCAGAAACGCGAGTGCAGTTTCAATTGCTTGGCTTTTTTTCTATGTTGTTGTGATCGATAAGTTTTAAATGGTTACCATTAACTTAAATTCCACAAATAACGTAAAGTGTAAGCTCTTGCATAAACGTAAGAGCTCTAAATAAAATTACAACAAATATTACTGAAATGTTGCTGATTGTATTTCAACCTCGAGTTTTGGCTGCGTTAGTTGGCTTGTTTTAAATTGCTTGTTTATAAAGAAAAGAAACATTCATTTTGATTGAATATAAGATGAAAATGTTTGATTTAATTTGAGTGCGTATTCTATATTAATTAAAGCTGTATACCTCACGCGAACTTGAAAAATACTATCATTCATCAACAGTAGAGGAGTGAGAATTCCGAAAAGGTCCTAAAAAATTTGGCGCCCAAATGTACAAACGACGGAATAAACGCTCTTCATTATCCCCAAACTGTCATTTTGGTATCATCTCTCTTCCTGTTTTGTTCTGTTGTGAAATTAATGTGGCCAGATCAGTCGAGCCAGCGGTTGAATCACCCACAAGGACCACAATTACAAGGGCGCTGCCTGTTAGGTAATAAAGCTGTCTAGCACACTACTGGTGGATCATAACGCTCTCGTGCCGCGTAGCGCCAGTCTACTCCCCAGACCTGTGCTCTGCGCATGCGTGTGTGTGTTCTCTTCTTGCAGTACAACCAACACTGTGACGAAGCGTTATTTGCTGTGGTGAAAAATGTCTCCTGTTTAATGAAGAATCGAGGGAAATTGGGTTATGTTACAACCCCTGATTATCGGATAATTCTCCCTAAATGAAGTGATCTTAGCTTTGGAAATATTATTAGGCGAATCTTGGAAATTACGGAGAGTTTCCGGTTCATAGTGTTCCCGAGCTATGATGATCTGTCCTTGCGAATACACCTCGTATCAAGTAGTGATGTACCGATGTATCGGTATCGGTATCGGTATCGGCAAGTATCGGTCATTTTCCTGGTATCGGTATCGNCTGTGACCTCTGCACGAAGAAATTAAACTGGATCAGAATGACACAAAGGGAATTGGCTGCAGGATATAAACAGGATGCACGTGATTCTGTAATGAACTCGTTCGTTTCAGGCCTTTGTCTCCAGCGGTTTTGTGACCTTCAGAAATAATGGCGTCTCGCATGACAATAACCCCGGTGCACTGGCTAATCAGGACGGAACTCGAGAAGCATTATGCAATGTTGTTGTTAGCGTTAGTTTGCAGTAACTTAAGACTCGTTTGCTCCCACAGAAATCGCTCTATCCCAGCCGAGGAAAAATTTCCGGGATAAAATTTCTCGGGAAATGAAGACTGGAACTTTTTGTGTCATCAAAGAACTGTTGAAATGGTCTTGTTCGTCAAATTTCAAAGTTTTCATATGTTTTGTAAAAGTACCTACACTGCGTTAAAGATCAATACTTTTTATCATACAGGGCTAAAATTAATGTACTGCTTAAAAAGTTCCAGAACATAAGGATAACATATCAGTTACTGGAAAGTAACATCATTTTATAACGAAATAACTGTCTCTTACTTACTGTTCACTGATCCAGATACGTTTTGCTTGCACGATATTTATTTTACTGTAGCAATGAACAAAGGTCGTTTATTATTTAGTCATAACATTTGAAATTTCTCTGCTCATGGATGATATTAAATTGCCTAATTTATTCTCAATGTCCTTCAAATTTCTTAGTTTTTTTTAAAATCTCATCTCATGGTTCAACTTGTTTTGACTTCTCTAAAGAATCTCAATTTCCTTCAATTTTTTTCAATTTTATCACCTCACAACTAGATTCATTTTTCTTCTCTGAAGAAAACAATAACATTCTCACATTCATGACTGTTGCGTTATTTTCAAAGTACATCCGTCGCTTCGTAACAAGAACGACACAGCTCTCGTTTGCAGGGAAAGCTATTCGAGACGCGGACAGTGCGGTGCGGCAGTGGACACTCGGTGGTCAATTGGTCAGGATGCTGCCGAGACCCGTGCCAATTTGCCCCACTTGCTTATACTGTACTTCACTGACACAAGCTCATTCGTTACTTGAAAACGTGCGAGTACGATTTTTGAGTACGAAATGAAGAATACGTACGAGTACGTTTTTGAGTACGAGATGCAGAACACGTACGAGCCACTTGCTTTCACTTCACTGACCCAAGCTCATTAGTTTCTTGAAAACGTACGAGTACGTTTTTGAGTACGAGATGTAAAACACGTACGGGCACGTGTTCTAAACATAAATTGCTGTGAGTGTAGCGAGCTCATTTGAGAAAATGATCGGGCAACCGCTTTCATCTATCGCTGTCTCGAGTGGACCTGGTTCAAAAGTGCCTTTCATTCTTAATGAAAAGTCAATAGTAACTCATTCGATCACTGTGTTTATTGTTCAATATATGAGGACAATACAGTAATATCTTTTCCTATTCATGTATACTAAATTGTACTTGGCCTCGAAAAAATTTTCACTCACATACGGAACCTGATGTATGGCTGTTAGACAATTGTCGATTTGTTAACTCGATGTTCAAGTTCAGGAAAACGTATCATTTCTACGACAAATATTTTTGACAAAGTAAAAATCAGGTGTTAATTTTCATCATTAAAATATTTTACTATCGAAATTGTCAACTATTTTCTAGCGGGGACGCTAAAATATGTGCGGTGAGATTCCAAGCTCAGAGCTATAATACTTTCTTTTAATTTGTGTGACAATTGGTATTTTAATTTTAAATAGTGTGATGACGTTCGACTCAAACATTTTCTCGATGAGCTGTGTTGAACTGCATCTGCTCTGTTAACACGGTCCCTTTTTCTGTGAATTTTGAACGACTAAAATAATCGAAACAAGCGCTTACACAAAAATAAACTAAATATATCAACCTGTTTTGAAAACGCGGTACAAAATTTTTCAGCAAATACCGCGACGTGAAAACATTCATTATTTGACGGCGGGTACTAGGGTAAGTATGATATTTCTAAGAAGTGATGAACATCAATAGGAACATTGAAAACTGCGTAGCTAGAGAAGTTACGGACAATTGCTCAAATAAGTTGCAGCCAGAAATCTTCAATAAGCCAGTTAACCCACGCACAAAGACATGGAGTAAGGCCGTGTTAAGCTGGTTCAATTCACATCGCTGCTGATTTAGTGGCCCCATTCATGTTGTGAAATGGATACGCCAGGCAGTATCGTTTACTGCATGGCTTGTGAAACTTCAGAAACGCGAGTGCAGTGTCAAGTGCTTGGCTTTTTTTCTATGTTCTTGCCTTCGATAAGTTTTAAATGGTTACCATTAAATTAAATTCTACAAATAACGTAAAGTGTAAGCTCTTGCATAAACGTAAGAGCTATAAATGAAATTACAACAAATATTACTGAAATGTTGCTGATTGTATTTCAACCTCGAGTTTTGGCTGCGTGGGTTGGCTTGTTTTAAATTGCTTGTTTATAAAGAAAAGAAACATTCATTTTGATTGAAAATAAGATGAAAATGTTTGATTTAATTTGAGTGCGTATTCTAGATTAATTAAAGCTGTATACCTCACGCGAACTTGAAAAATACTATCATTCATCAACAGTAGAGGAGTGAGAATTCCGAAAAGGTCCTAAAAAATTTGGCGCTTAAGTGTACAAACGACGGAATAAACGCTCTTCATTATCCCCAAACTGTCATTTTGGTATCATCTCTCTCTTCCTGTTTTGTTCTGTTTTGAAATTAATGTGGCCAGATCAGTCGAGCCGGCGGTTGAATCACCCACAAGGACCACAATTACGAAGGGCTCTGCCTGTTGGGTAATAAAGCTGTCTCGTGCACTACTGGTGGATCATAACGCTCTCGTGCCGCGTAGCGCCAGTCTTCTCCCCAGACCTGTGCTCTGCGCATGCGTGTGTGTGTTCTCTTCTTGCGTTACGTCCAACGCTGTGACGAAGCGTTATTTGCTGTGGTGAAAAATGCCTCCAGTTTAATGAAGAATCAAGGAAAATGGGTTATGTTTCAACCTCTGATTCTCCGATAATTCTCCCTAAATGACGTGATGTTAGCTTTGGAAATGTTATTAGGCGAATCTAAGAAATTACGGAGAGTTTCCGGTTCATAGTGTTCCCGAGCTATGATGATCTGTCCTTGCGAATACACCTCGTATCAAGTCTAATCTTGTTGTCATTCAGAGCCGGAGCTAGCATTCCGACGTCGAAACGTAAAAACGCTCAATTTTATGTGTTGAGAGAATGTATGAGCCGTCGTGCGGTGGGGAACCGACAACAGAATTGTGTTAGCTTAGATTTTAGAATTGTGTTCGCTTAGATTTTAGAATTGTGTTAGCTTAGATTTTAGAATTGTGTTAGCTTAGATTTTAGAATTGTGTTAGCTTAGGTATGGAATATGGTTATTCATGCACTGTTTGTTGATTCTTACATATGTAGGAAATCGAGTTAAGTCCAAGAACGAAACTCGGAGGCAAACAAGGGATCAGTAGTATTTGCAATACTTGCGTACCGGCTAATTGACCTTACACGTTTTACATCAAATTTTGAGTAGCGGCTCATTTCAGTATGCTCTTCACCTCAGTATGCATACTGCTTCACTTCAGTACACTTCAATGTAATGACGCATCTTATTCTAGCTGCGTCATTATATTGAAAAGTTCTTGATATATGTAACTGCGTAAAACCCTCAAGTGAATTTCTCCACTCAGTAAATCTCTTAAGCCACAAGTGACAGAAAAGGTTGTTTTTTATATATTCGAGAAGGTAATTTTAATGAACGAATAATATTTATTATCGTTCATATGAAATGATTGACACTACTACTGTTCAGTGAAATTGACAAATTTTGGGGTCCCGTTTGATTTCGCACAAATTAGACGGGAGAGAAAAATACCCGAAAAGAGCTTAAGTCTGAAAGGCTATGTGCTGAAAATGTCACCTGAAATATGTTTAGCGTAGTGCAGATCGTACTTTATAAGTTGTTGTAACCGTCTCATACAATGCTATCATCAGCGTCAAACGAAGCAATGTACATGGGTATCGCATTTGTAGTAATTAAATACAGCAGTCACTTTATTTCAAGCGTAATATCAGTTTGTACTGTAGGCTGATGAATATCAAGTAGTGATCGAAGTCTATGTACAACTCTTCCGGTTAGTCGAGATTTGCAGCTGCGGTGACTGTCATCACTGTTATTGTTTTCCAGCTCCTCTGTTTGGCTGGTATTTCCTGTTGAGGGTTTTGTAATGAATGCTGTGCGTTGTGTTGTGTTTATTTTATGAAGAAAAAGTCGTTTCCACTCGATTCTTGTACCTATTCATTTCCAGATGTCATGAGAGAAAATCAATCCCCAGTTTTTCATTAAATGGTAATCATTATCGCATCAAACCAATACCGTTTCTCAACTTTAATGCTTGTACCTTGAGTTTCCTTTTTCCTTGAATTATATTTCAGCATCGAGAACGTCGTTTTCTTGAATGTTCACTTGTTTTTTAGACAGCAGGAAGGCCTCTGGCTTTCCTTCGAGGCGTAACCGCAAAATACGGAAAAATTGTTGCTTAAAATCTTAAATGCCATTCTGGCTGGGACGTCCTTGCTTCCTCGACCTGGTAGTTCACACGAAAGTCGGGGAACTGTTCCTTGGATGTGTTTATTTACTGTGTTCAGGAGTTTACAATTTAACAGAACTCTCCCCTCAGGGGGGTACAACTGTTGTATCTATGAGAATTGGCGCTCTCAGGGGGACTATGTGAGGGCCCGAGCTAAAGGTTAGGTAGGATTCCTTTTTGTTAAAATGGATAGGATCTTGTTTTGTTACGGACCACCCTTTTTTCGGTTCACTGCTGTCCTGTTTTTCAGCACCTACTACTTCCTTCTTCAACTTTGATCTTGTTTCATAATCTTCTTTCCCAACATTTCTGTTTCTATGCCCTTTCTGCGTAGATTGCGAGTTTCCTTAACTCCATACTAAATGGTGCCTTCCTTCTTCCTCTCTTTGGATCGTATTTGTTGCTGATCTAATCTAATCTTTACAGAACTCTCTCTGTAGGTTGAACACCAGCAATTACACATCATAGGGGCAAGTTTGAACTTTTTTTTACCCTATCTGGCAGTGCGACTTTTTCATTTTCTTGCCTCCACTACTATACCTCTATTTCCTCGGAGTCTAAACTGGGTATCTTTGTGTGCAAGAGTTCAGGTCAAGAGAGTTGAAGTACTCTTAAACATAATCGAGATCTTCAAGAATCTCAACTTGTTCGAATACGCTCTCATGCAGTTCTTGCTAGTATTCACGTTCATCAGCTGGTACTTCTTGTATTAACATTCAATGCAAAGAAAGGCTCTTTGTGCCCGATTGATTTGGTCTGCCGGTAGAAGCAGCAGCTGCTGGCCGGATGGGTCTAGGGACGCAACATCTCGGTTAACATCCTTAGCGATCGCAGCTCAAGTGTCCGGCGTGAATGCTTCTTCAGTGAGCTCGTGGAGGCGATCTGAAACGTTTGACTACATTACTTGAACAACTGAGATTCGATAGGTACTGATATACAACCTGATAAAAACTTTACCGGTGATCTTTGGTCCTAATAAAAAATTCTTTTCAACCATGTAAAAAGAAGCAAGAACGTGGATTGAAAATATCGCTAACCTTTACACAACCTAATGAATACTTTACCGGTGATCTTTGTTCCTAAAAGAAAAATGTTTTTCATTCACATAATAAAATACAAGTATGTGGATTGAAAATATCGCTAATGATCGCAAGATTTCAGTGCTTTACGTGGGCCACTCCGTTTCAATGATACCGTTTTTAAGCGTATAAAAATCAGTGCTTAAATTGATTTCTTTACGTCAGACTCCGTTCACATTTCGGTGAATTTTGCCGAGGTCATTGCAAGTCGAATAAGAATATATTAACTGGTGTGCAAAATGCCTGCGGCCATGGTAAGGAAGCTCAGTTTATTCGTCACGAAAAGTGTCCCGAAGTGAGTATTTTTAACGTGTAGTGTTTAATTTTTTTCTGGACAGCTTACTCAGGATTTTTGTGCTGCCTTTGTTTAACGCAAAAATTTTATTGATTTTAAGAAAGAATACCCATCAGCGGGATACAAATATTGTATCTATAAGAATTAGTGCTCCCAGAGAGAATATTTGGGGTCTCGAACTGAGTATGGGTTGGCTATCCCTCTGTTGAAGTAGAATACAATTTTAATTTATTTACGGAGACCATCTTTTTCTTCGGTTCACTGCGGTCCTGTTTTCAGCATCTACTACTTTCCTCATCAAGTGTTATCTTGTTTCATTAACTTCTTTTTCAGCTTTTAGTTCCTATGCACCTTGTGCATAGATTCCGCGTTTCCTTCTCTCCATACTAAACGGCGTCTTCCTCCATCCTCTCTTTGGAACGTTTTTGTTGCGGTTAGGGAGGCTTTAACAATCATCTAATTTTACCTTTAAGAAATAACATGCTTTTTCACTTAACGCAATGAATTTTGGTGGGAATGCAGTCATTATTAATAGGCATATTTCATTAGTTGTTCTTATTGTTACAGGTCTGCCAGTTGTACTGAGCACCATATGAAAGAATTATTTGATCCTCGTTATAATCTAAGTGCTCATTCAAATTTGCAAATTTTACTCACACCTTGCTCATTTTACAGGATGGGAAAAACTACCACCACCACCGAGACTCGCACTTACAAGAAAGGCAATCGGGTAAGAATCGCAACTTTCAACGCAGTGCAACGCTTTGTAGTCAGCTAGGTCATAATTAGCAGGCTGCGCAAATTGTGATTTATTGTTATAATCGAACGTGAACACTCGTTACTAATTCATATTTTGTAAGCAAGGCCTTTAGGAAAGTTCCAATGCTCTTCTATTGCTTTTGTTTTTCTGGAAAGAAGATGTTTTAAATTTAGTGAACAGCAGGGATCGTCAGTAAGCGGTTCAATCTGATGAGATATTAAATGGTTTAGGGCTGTGAAGTTTCTGTTGTGATCGAACCTCTGACACTCAGCAATATTATAATATGTATTTGAGCTTTAAAATTGAAACCTAATGATTGTGTTCACTATTAAGAGTGTTCAACGGTGAGAAAATGCTTTAATTATAATCTTATTTTGAATATTATTTACCGTACAAAACGCTTGTGTCAAAAGACTAGGCAAAAAACATGTATGTGATCCGAATAAAAAATTTCCCCCTTCTGGAAGTAGTATAGATGCTGTAGGTAGATAAACTTGAAACAAATTTATGGATGTTATTTGCAAACTTTTACTTGAAAGTTCGTTAAACACTTTGACCGCGACGTGAGCCGCCCGTGGTCACGGAGGGAATTTTTATTCTGCTGCTGACCGACCAGAAAAAGTAAAAAAATTAATTTTCATTAATACTTAATCAAAACTAAATGAAGGCACGATCCAGCTAATGTTTTCTATTTAAAAATAGCTTGACGGTAAATTGGAGCTGAAAATTTAACTTCAGATAAACTTGTCGCGGTTAGCGTATAGAATCACTAATATGCATTCGAGCTCTCACTATCGTGATCTTGAGCTGTAATAATGATCATAGAGTTGATGAACAGGTTCTTGGGTGACCTTAATGAAAATGCCATTACGCTGGATGTGAAAAGTTTTTTTTTGCAAATTTTAAGAGGAAACGAACGCAGCAAGCTGCTCCAAAAGAATAATTTTTGACGGCTCTAAAATAAAAATTGAAAATATTCCTGCAAAGCGACGAAAGCACATAAGTATAAGTCAAAACATTGCACAGTTCAATGATCGAAGCAAAACGTTGCAATTTTTTCTATGATTCCTAAAATTTTTACTTAACTTTCACTCAACTTTATTCCTTCAATTCCTTCTTCAACATTGCGAAGGGCGGTAATTGAAGTCAATTTACGAATTTAAACTCAGATTAATGTTTGGAACCACTCGCCGATTTGACTTCGTGATAGCCTAATTATTCTATAAGTGACGTTTTCAAGCATTTTTTCCATAAACGAGGCTAATTTGTGGTTTTTCAGTGGTACAAAGAGGCAAAGGTCATCACTGTGGCTGAGCACAAGACAGGCACAAACAGGGAATAAGCCTGCAAACAGAGTTAATTTCTTATGAATGTGGTTAATTTGAGTTTTTTCAGTGGTACAATGAGGGCCCGAGCTAAGTGTTAGGTAGGCCTTCTTTTTGTTGAAATAAGAAATTTTTGTTATGTTTTAAGGACCATCTTTTTTCGGTTCACTGCTGTCCTGTTCTTCAGCACCTACTGCTTTCTTCTTCAACTTTGATCTTGTTTCACAACCTTCTTTCTCAACTTACTGTTTCTATGCCCTTTCTGCATAGATTCCACGTTTCCTTGATTCCATACTAAATGATGCCTTTCACTTTCCTCTCTTTGGATCGCCTTTGTGGCGGATAGGGAGGCTTAAACTAACTAATAATCTAAACTGATAATCTAATCTAATCCAGTGGTACAAGGAGACGGTCATCACTGTGGTGGAGCACAAGACCGGCAAAAAAAGGAATAAACCTACAAACATCGGTAATTTCTTATAAATGTGGTTAATTTGTGGTTTCCAGTGGTACAAGGAGACGAAGGTCACCACTGTGGTGGAGCACAAGACCGGCACCAATACATCCACCAAAACCACCACTGAGGAGCTGCCTGGTCCTCCAAGTAAGATA
>JACJUY010008097.1:22005-39882 GCA_014220935.1 Platorchestia sp. MABIK
TATTACTATGGATTGTTCTTTAGAAAATTTGCCCTAGTCTGCTTTATATCATACAATAACTTGATAGGAGTTCAGAAATAATTTGCAAAGTGAATGTAGTAATAGGAATCCTTTTATATCAATTGAGTTCAGTCTGAGTTCTGACATTAATGGTCTTTTGTAATGGTGTACAATTTAATTGTAGATAAAGTGCCCGAATGAGGTACTAAGGTACAATGAGGTGACATTTCTTAATGTGGTTGAGAATTTAGAAAACCTTTCATCATCCGCTGACGCTTCTGATGGAACCATACAGTGTTCTAAGAATTTTTACTGAAAATAAAACAGAGTACAATATGGCAGCAGGAACGAACCGAATGGTCGATTCTGAGGTTACTACCAAATTCTCATGCCGTCAATCGGACACGCACAGGTACCAGCTTAAACAATGTAAACAATTTTAAATAATTTATTTACCACAGTAGATAAAGCAGTAGAATGCTTTTTTAAGTCCAGTACAATTGACATATTTGAGTATAACTACTTGTGGGCCCGAATAAGTTTGGCGAATTCTTGGGCATCCTAACATCAAAGCTATTTTTAAAGTTTACAGTTATGTTTAACCTAATTTACTTCACCTAGGCGATCACAAGACTGATCATGTTTTGATGCTTCTAAACCACCTTTAAGATTAAAATGACAGCAGCTTCTAAATGGTGAGGGTCACAGATCTGCCTTGCGCTTCATTACCGACATTAGAGATGACCACAATTACTATCAGCTCCTGGACGTCTTCAGAAGAGAAATAGTAATAGTCTACGACAAATAAATTAATTTAAACAATTTCAATAACCCATGTATACAAACCGAAAATTTCAATTAATTTAAACTATTTCTACAATCAACGTGTATGAACCAAAAACCTGCCTTTTAAATTTGATTTCAAATCAGTTGATAATGTCGTAGATAACTCGCGTTACATGTGTCCTTAATAAAAAATGATCTTCATGCCCTCGAAATAAAATATAGTCACTGCTACTGTCTAGGAACCTGTTTTTATCGAGTTTTCCTCATCGGTATACATAGCGTTTTGGGAACAAGGAAATAAACTCATTTAAAGTTTGGTGTTACAATGATAAGCTGGAATAGTGAGTCCATTCTGAATGGAAATACAATTTCATAAAATTTAAAATTTACCACTGTCATGTACTACTTTCATGGTGATAACTCGATAGGTTTTTGCTCTTGTTTTACAGAAAATTTTCACAAAACATTTCCTATATTTTTTACCCACTCACCATCATGTTTCATATTAACAAGAATATCATAATCATATGTCAATAACAAACTACAAAATTCGAAGTTAGTTTATTCTTCCCTTTCGAGTGTTTGTGAATAAAAAGAAAACATTTAGTTTTCTTTGCTCGTGATAGGCTGTTCAAATTTTATTGCTAATTGTCACAGAGGAGTACCAGCAGCGGCCTGTTGTCAAAATTGAAGGACAAAGTCAAGACCAGCAGCATCAGCAGCTCGGACGATGAGGAGGAGAAGGACGAGAAGATGGCGAAGCTCGCGCTCCGAAAAGTTAACGAGAAAAGGAAGCTGCACGGAGTCGAACATCTCAAGCTTAGTGAGAAGGTGGGGTCAATAACGGCATTTTTGAATGGATACATTGATAAAACATTAAAGTACCAGTATTCTGATTATATATACATTCCCAAAACATTAATGTCAATGTTTGATTAAATTAGGAACTATGAATTGAAAACACATGAAGTATTGTAGCTTAAAACTAGATATTTATGATTTTTAATATACGGTAAGTAATGGCCACAATTTACATGATGCAAAACTTAGTTCCTATATAAAAATTTCATATTTATGCATTAATAATTTATTTACGTGGCCAACATCTTTCTATTGTAATATCTGATGGTTTCCCGTAACAAACTGAAAAAATACATATCCTTCGAATTTTGATTATTTCACGCAATAAATCCAAAACTTTTTGGAAGGAATGACAGAAGCGAATTGGTCATAAGGCTGTCATGTAAAGATGTTATTTTTATCAGCTAATATGTTGCTCATTACAAATCAGGCCAGTTAGGTTTTTGAAGTAATGACAGATCTGTGTCCCTCGGAGCCGTGTAATGTTGAGCCTACAACTTGCTGAATTGAACTTTTCATGGATTCGACAACGCTTAGCTGTGTTACGGCTCAGGCACACTTATTTTAAGATTATACTCTAAGGTTGCATTCTTGCAGGAAAAGTTACATGTTATCCAATAGAACAAAAGAATTACATATGACACCTTTGCCTTTTATCGTAATGCTTCCTGATGTGAGACAAGCAGCTTGGGTACACGCCTTTTAAGATTATACTCTAACGTTGCATTCTTGCAGGAAAAGTTGCATGTTAGTTGCAATGTTAGAAAAGTTGCAATGGAACAAAAGAATTGCATTTGACGCCATTGCCTTTCAATTTAATGCTTTTAGATGCGAGACATGCTTCACAGATAAGTATGAGTACGCCAGAGTGCGCTGGAATTTTTAATAGACTTCTTCGTGTCGAAGGCCAATTGATTCCCGATGGTTATTTTTTGCTGCGAGAAACGCTGCTCTGAAATTGATTCAATGGACGTTCGGGAATAAGTACTGTGCATTGAGTGCACATCGTGGTTGCTGGTTGATAAAATATTCCTTATATTCATGAACAACAATTCCATATATTCATGAACAACAATTCTATATATTCATGAACAACAATTCTATATATTCATGAACAACAATTCTATATATTCATGAACAACAATTCTATATATTCATGAACAACAATTCTATATATTCATGAACAACAATATCGAACTTTTCCCAGTCGCGATATATTTCCATATCGACAATCCTTTTAACGATTGTTGTCAACCATGTCACTTCACTTTTTTGTAATACACCACAATGTTGGTGAAATTTTAAAAATCGGTTGAAGTTTAAAATTTGTCCATTTAAATTTACGTCAAGGAAAAACAATTTTTACCGGCTGGTGAGGCCGCCAAAATTATCCCAAAATCTTGTGATTTGACCATGACTCAGGAGCTAATTATTGTTAATTAATCCTTTGCTTCGCTTATTTCTTTGACTATTTCAGTCCAGCATTTTATCATCCATAATCATTACGTTTATGGTTTCTCAGTGTTATATCTAACATCATTTTATAATGGTGTTGATTTAAAAAAAAGAAAGGCTTCTGATGTGATTGAGTGTTTAATTAAGTTTTTCCCATTGATTATCCAGACCAAAGGAAATTTCAAACAATTTCAGGTATAGCATCGCAAATGGCTTAAAATAATGAGGTAAGTTTGCCTATTGAGCATCATTGCAGCTGCAGACATCAGCGCCTGGCAATGCTGAAATATTTCTCTGACGAGCGAAAAGTACTATTTAATCGATGTAATGAATTTCAATTCAAAATTTTAATTGAAATTTAAAACCTGCTTTTCGATTAGAGATTTTTGGAATGCTTGAAGGACGGGCAGATATAGTAATATTTTAGTTTCCGATTCTTAAACACGGGTGTGGACTAGCCAGAGCAGAGGAAGTGCTGAGTTGGTCACCATGGTGCTCGACAACGTCCAGTTTGACGTGACCGCGGCGTCTGTCGCATCGATTGTACCTGAGTGTGTCAAGGTCCGGGCACCTGTGCACTGGAGAACGAGGCTTTTTGTTGATCCTCTTATCGACTTCAATGGTCGAACTTATCAGCTACGGGTCTTGATTGCAACTAAATTATGGAAGGATCCCTTGATTACATTCAATGTCAGGATTTCCAGAAAATTTGTATTCAGCGAGCGCTGAATGATCAGTTTAGAACTCCAGACAAATACTATGAACGCTCGCTGTATGATACGTAGAGAAAATATGTACGGGAAGAAGGAAACTTAACTCACACAATTATAATGCGTAGTGTTATTGTAGATGCTCATGAGTAACATGTCTTTGAATTTTAACACATACGCAAATTTGTATACGTTAAAATCAAAGAGGCAGACGATTGCGAAGCTCGAAAACTGTTTTAATATGTTGGATCCATGATCTTTTTAAACCACAGAAAACGAGAAAAATTTTCCTCGACTCATCAGTCCCAAAATACAAAAAGAAATTGTATTCACTGGTTAGTATAGAGCAGAGCTACCTCAAGGGAAACTATTTAAGAAATTGTGGGATGACCTTTTCTTTATCACGAACGTTATCTTGGAGTCCTTCCCCCCTCGCTCGCCCCAAGGACGCTGACGAGAGACACAGTCGTATCTGCCGACCCCACTTGCTAATTACGGGTACATGCATGCTGCAATTATGTGTCCTCTGCTTTATTTTCGGTCAGGGTCAAGTCAGAGATTTGTGTGGATTATTTTCTGCGAATTACAAAGTAGTGCGCGGACGCGCACCAGAAATTACAATGATAACTGTAATTGTTTTCTTTTATTTTTAATTCTGGAAGCCTCGACGAGTGAAGTAAATATTCGATCTGGGATTTGTAAAAGAACGTGCTTGTTTAAATAACTTCATTTTGAAATGTTCTTTGTTTCTTTTTGTGCTTGAAATAAGTTCATGAAACTTCGATAGTTGTCATCGTTCAAGCTCATAGGTGACGGGTGAATTTGTTGATAAATCTAAAGCCATCACACTTATAACTCCATCAGCGCCAGAATTTCATTCCGATAACCTAGGTAGTTACGCCCTCCACGGCAATTCAAAGGGAAATGCTATACCTAATATTTTATTTGTAAAGACCCTACCACACAACTTACTCGGCTGTATCATTCACCCGGAGTTCACTAACTGTACAAGATTTCTGTTCATGGTAGCGAAGCTACCCAAAGTCCACTATTATTCATGTTACTCTGCCCGAAATATTCCATGAGTCATGCTGGATGTCGCGTCTGTGATGCACGGGAAATTGCAACAAGGAAGAGCCACGCACCGATGCAGTGAAGGTTGCGTTTGGTTTGGTTTGCGGAAAGTTTGCATACTTGGATAGGCCGTGGTTGCTGGAGCTAGCTTCCCAGCTTGCAAAAATAAGTTTAATTGACGTATTTCCTGTCTCCATATCAAGCGCACGTGCATCATGAGGATATTTGTTTATGTATGCATACTTACTGATGAATCTTAGTGGTGGAAAATAGGCTTGTAAAATCTTTGTAAAGGGCTTACCATTTATGAAAACAATAACTTGTTGAACATTTTTTACAGGGATTTGCGTGTTACAAAGGTATTTTAAAATTAATGCCAATAGAGTGAAATTATGCGATACCTTGAAGTATGAATACAAACACGTGGTCTCTAGATTGCATGGGCGCGTAATGTTAATGAAGTAGGTATTGCTGAACAAAACATGAAATATTATTAGCATAGCTTTCATAATGATTCATGAATTGTCAAGTGTCTGTTGTTCCGTATCAATCACATTTCAAGCATCAAGTGGTGAACATGAATTTCCAAAATAGATGTCCTTCTTAAATTTTCAAGCAAGTTTTAATCACATATTATAGAACTTCAGCTGTCTATCGCGATACTTTTGCTACCATCTCTAAACTTTGATTACGATGTACTGTTTAGTACGATGAAGTATAACTGTTGTTATTCATTCGCTGCAGTGCGTAAGGTTATTGTATGGTGATTTCATGCTAACTCTACGTGATCGTTCATGCTACGAGGGAATTTGTTTGAGTTCGCTCGATGAAGCGCAAGTACCGTCAACACAGATGACATTGACCTCAATTTTTGGCTGCGCTCAAGGTTGAACATGAACCGGTGTGAGGGACAGGAACTTACCGTAGCGTGTGTGAGGAGGAGGTAGAGGGGAGGCGCATTGCTCGGTGGAAATGACAGAATTCGTTTGGCCCGTGGTATATGGCGGTGCATGGAGCTTGCGCACAGGAAGTCCTTGTTCATTTTTACTGAACTCGTGAAAAAATTTTCTGTTAAAGACACTTATCATTATTACTACATATTATGGTTATATATTATTTTTATTAAAATATACGACGTTTCACCACCGAAGACGCTACAGAGGCGTTTCATCGATGTATTCGATATTCCCCAGTTCATCATTTCTATACTGTGAAAGACACTGTAAATTTTAGTGTCCACAAAGCCCATGAGACAGCAAAGCTTGAACTTTCAAATGGTGACTTTGTGTTCAAATAACTTAGAAAGAAAAGAAAATGAAAAACAAATTACTGATTTATTGAATATTCCTTTTCATAAATGAAGTTTACGTATGGTATACCATAAAAATATTAATTTTTACTGCTTGTCACTGCTTCAAATTTTTATGAATTCCAACCAAAAAGTACCAGGTGGTGCGTCAATGTAGCTAGGAAAAGAGTAAATGTTATTTTTCCAAGGTTTTGTCGCAAAATACGAAGTGGAAAATGTTGACACAAGACTCTCAGGAAATGTGGAACTCACGGAAGTATTGTTGTGAAAATGTTTCTATAATATAGAGCGTTTTCCATATTTATGTACATCAGTGAGTTTTCGTCACCTATTTTTTCTTCTGAAATTCACACCATTTAGAAATTTCAATCAGAAATTAATGCGATAAAATGTGAAATAAATAACTTGTGTTTTGATCACAGCTGAACGATGAGGCGAAGAAATGGGCGAGGCACTTGGCATTGCAGGACAAAATGGAGCACAAGAATGACGCCAAATTTGGGGAGAACATCTACAAGCTGAGCAGCAACGTCCCCATCGGTTGGGTAAGACTTCTGTGTCGTCCTGAGTTGAGAGTTAGACCGCCGTCACATGGAGACCAAATGGTAACGTTTCGTCATAATCGTCTACAGCAGTGTTATTCACTAATTTTTACAAGATTTTCTTTGGTTAAACGCATAAATTGAGGGAGCCACAACTACTGTAAGTTAGCGTATATTATGTAAATTATTTGTTAATTAATCTATAATATACTTTGAGCCGTGAATTGAGTCATCGCGAGCCGCGCAATGAATACCACTGGTCGGTATACAGTCAGCGGTACCACTCGGTCTGTCCAGCGCCACCAAACCGTCAGATTCCAGCTTTAGTTTGACACTAGCTTAGTCATACCATGATTTCAGAACCTGAAATCATGGTATGACCAAACTTTAATTCGAAAATTTCCATTAAGTTTTTGCTTCAACAGTGAACAAAATACTCCTCAAAATAATCTTTTTTCATTCTTGTTGACCCGCGTCGTACGATTTTTTGATGATTACTTTGAAGGATGATTTTTCATGCAAATTAATGACGCTCATTCGTGTTTTCACACAACCTCTGGGATTACTTTTTTGCACCTGATCAAATTTTTTAAAAATGTGCGAGAATTTGCGTTACTTCCTAATTTTTGAAGTAGGAGGATTAATCGTTCGACCGTGTCCTTCTAACCGTGTCCTTCTACAGGGTGGCGCATAAGTAACGCACCCTTTTAAAAAATTAATAATAAATAAACTATGAAAGTTTTAACGATTGGGTGAATTGCGAAAGATAGAGGAACTCTTAAAGTTTATTTACATGTCGTATCCTGTCTACAGACACCCAGTGTATGTTGCGGTAATAAATCTTTAAAATTTACCTTTAAAAGGGTGAGTTACTTATGCGCCACCCTGTACATCTCACGAACTTCACTTAGGCGTGAGGGATTATAACTCTGCTTGTTTTTGCAGGAACGAAGAATGCAAGCGGACCCGATCTCCCACTGGTACGAGGAAGTGAGGCTTCACAAATTCGGGCAAGAGCCAACTGGTGGAAAACTTGATTCCGGTCAGTTTTTGGTTTCCATGGTTGTTTTGAATTATGTTTTGGGTGAACCGTACTGCAGACGACCTGCTACAGACAAGGAACTTTAATTTGATTGCATTTGGTGATTGTAATACGATTGTAATTGCTGAATGATGACCTCGCTAGTATTTGAAGGGAGGTGAAAGATCTTTATTGCTCTTCCCTTGAGAAACTATTAATTTACAAACCATCCGGTGAAATTGTATTGAATGTCAGTGTTTCCAAATCGTGTTGAGCTTCCAAGTGTGTTTGAAAATTTATGTAATCACGTTCTCAATCTTCCACACAGAACCTATTACGTAACATTTGAACATGTGAAAAAATAATTTTGCTGCTGTATTTATATATTACGAGTCTGGGGTAAATTTACAAGACTCGTATACGTGGCCTATAGTAATTGTATAGGCAATGCGATGGTTTGACTGGTTAGTGACATTCTTTTTAGCGATGATTGCGCGACCTAGCAACTTTTGAAGTGAGGTGAATAACTTGAGCAGATGTACAACGCATTATAATTGTTTTTTACTTTGCAAGTTCGGGAGAATATTTTATTTGCTTACTTCATGCGCTAATTTTTTAAATTTTGCATTCTTAACAGCAGCAACTAAATCTATTATCACCTAGCAAACAATTTAATAATGTATTTTCAGAATGAACTAGGTTTACGAACAGGACTGTATGTATTTGAAACTGTACATTGCATTGATCGAAGAGTAAGCAATTTGAAAGTTTTCTAACAGTGAACTTTTTTGGGTAGGTTTCGTCACATCAATGTTATGTCTTTGAAATGCAAAAAATGCCAGTCCGCTGGCCACCTATTAATTTGATCAGCTAAACGAATTATAATCCGTTTATGGTTCATTTTCTATGGGCAATGATTTCGATGTATCAATATAGGAATGTAAACTAGTTATTGCTATATAGTATTACTCGGACCAGTGATAGAGCACTGGATGCAGTACGGGAATATTTGTACGTCCATGTGGTCGACAAAATGTATCCAAGCTAGGTTGAAAAGCAATTAATCGCAAGCCCATTTTTTTGCTCACTGGCAATTACGGGTTTTATTACTTTGATTATTAAACATATTTAATGTTGAATATATGTAATTTAATACATGTAGTGATATATATATGTAATTTAATATTTGTAATATTAAAGTTTGATTCCGAAGTACTGTTAAGTGCAATAGAGTATAATTGTAATTCATTCGATGCAGTGCGAAAGGTTATTGTATGGTGATTTTATACTAAATTAACGTGATCGTTCATGCTACGAGGGAATTTGTTTGAGTTCGCTCGATGAAGCGCAAGTACCGTCAAAATGGATTTTATTGCAATTACTCTACAGATATATTTTTATTTAAAGTGAAATATTTTGACAGATTTTCGTGAGTGAAGTTATGGATATTGTGTTCATTATTACTGCCTTGTTTCTTCGCACAAATTGATTTATACACAAGGTCTGTACCATATTTTTCAACGATTTGGTACAATTTTTCTTAGTACTATTTATGACATGTAAAAGGAATACTGTTAAATTAATGCTCTTTTAATGGAGTGTTGATTCACTCAACTCAATCTCTACTGCGGAAACGAGTATGAGTGACAAAATATAATCTCAAATTTGTGGTGATAATTTGTGTTAGTTTTGCAGGCCACTTCTCTCAGCTCGTGTGGAAAGACGTAAAAGAGTTTGGGTTCGGCACCGCCGCCTCGGCTTCAGGCCTCAACGTTTACTTCGTTGCTTTCTTTTCTCCTAAAGGCAACTGGATGGGCGAGTTCACCGAGCAGGTGCCCCCTGTCGGGTCAGTTTACGAGCTCCGATGTACAATATTCCATTGATTCCATTGCTAAAAAAAATGAGTTGCGCAATTAATCCTATTTGTTACAACGAACGCCAAAAAATGAGTTGCGCAAAAAACGTTGCCTAGTTTCTCAATGTAAGGTGAAAATGAAAATAAATCTGTGGAATTACCTACCTTTGGTTATAGAAATTATCCAGATTGATAAGAATACGTGGGTGATAATACCCTGTTACTGAAACAGAAGTCGAAATATATTCAAGGTATTGAAAATAATTTATAGAAGCAGAAGTTAGGAAGACATTTGGCTCAAATTGACTGCGGAAAAGAATGTTGATTCATCCTATGACTATATAATTCTAACAAATATAGTTATTGAAAATATAGGCACTTGTCGTTATGAACCTAGATTTTATATCATAGTTATCAATGAAAAAGTCAATCTATTTCCGAAAATCTTCAAGTACATCAAAACTTTCATAGCTTCTAATATGGTCACTATTACCTAAGAATAAACTGTAGGTATACAATAGGGTTCATTTAATTTAGGTAAAAAATATTTTGAAGGTTTAGGGGTAGTTTGGTGAAAAAATGTAACACAAATAAAATTTGTAGAATTTGAGGAGTTTTTCCATAATAATTACACAGTGATAATTCAGCCGCTTTCCGACTCCGATTGAATTAGCAATTAAACGGGAAGGTGTTTTTGTACACACGTTTATTTCTTTGAGACATTTCTTCTGTAATTACAAAATAGTTGAAAAAACAAAATATCCCCCTAGATTTGACAGTGAATTGAACTTGGTATAAACCAAAGTTTTTGATTAAATAAGTACAATGTAGAACATTTCTGTTAATGTCAAGAAACTCGTATGACAGGTGTTTGTTCGAAATGATTAATTGTCCTCTGAGTAAAGTCCTACACGAGTGACCTTATCATTCAAATTCAACATGTGTCTAAGTATGTATGTATTATTATAATGACCTTTCTTGACTAACAGACTGGATAGAACATACATAAGTAAGTTAGTTTTTTTTACATTTATAGCTTACCTCATTTTCCTCTTAGGTAGTTAGTTTTTCGATACATTACTAGCATTACTTTCATAAACCGTTTCGTCTACTTCTAAGTCCGATATTTCACCGTACATTGAATGGAAAAATTCATATGGTATTTCTCGGACATATCACAAGACATGTTATTTACTCAGTATTTGTCTAGTTTGTGGCATGGTAGACTTTTGCCACGGTAGACTTTTAAAGTCAACATGAACTTGCAAGCATCATCATGGTTAAATTTGTATTTTTCTGAAATCAATTAAAAAAAAGTCACTCGTGTAGGAATCGTGTTGGTCCGAGTCTTAGTGGGATCGTGGTTTATCACAACGAGTGTGGTAAGTCTCTGTGTGGATGAGAAATCCTTGCACAATTGAATGAAACATACACGAATCATTTGGCGATTTGAAGAAACGAGTTCAATCCAAAATTTGTAGCTTGTTAGTTAATTTTTACTTGCATCCAATAACGTTTTCGAATCTTGACACATGCAACATTCCGTTACATATGCAACATTCCGTTACATATGCAACATTCCGTTACATATGCAACATTCCGTTACACAAGCAACATTCCGTTACACAAGCAACATTCCGTTACACATGCAACATTCCGTTACACATGCAACATTCCGTTACACATGCAACATTCCGTTACGCATGCAACATCACCGAACTTCTATTTCTTATCTTTTACGTGCTTGCTCGCTTTTTTTAGGGGTTTCCCGAAGGATAGCATCCTGAGCAACGTGACCTCTAAGCTGCACAAGGCAGCGGCATTGAACGCCAGCAGCAGTAGCAGCAGCAGTGACGAAGAGGAAGACTTCGCGGCAGCAGTGCTGAAGGCCCACAACGACTACCGTCTGAAGCATGGAGTCGTCCCGCTCAAGATATCCAAAAAGGTGAAGTTTCCCTTTAACGTCCCCTCAGGAGGATACAACTAGTGTATTTACTGGAATTAGCAGTCCCAGGAGGAAAGTGTGTGAGGGCCTTACCTGAGAGCTAGGTCGGCTTTCTTCTCGTTGAAATGTTTTTTGTTTTGTTAAGGAATGCCTTTTTCCGATTCACTAGCGTCCTGTTTTTCAGCATCTATCACTTTTTTCTTCAACTTTTGCCTTGTTTAATAAATAAACTACTTTCTCAACTTGCTGTTTCCATGCCCTTTCGGCATAGATTCCGTGTTCCCTCATCTCCGTACTAAATGGTGCCTGTCTCCTTCCTCTCTTCGGAACGCATTTTTAAGCGGTTAGGGAGGCTTACACTAGTATCTAATCTAATCCCCTTAACTCGAGATAACCGTTCTTGCTGTGGGAGTCTGAAATAAAACCTTCCGAACACTTTGACTGCGAGGTGAGCCGCTGATGTTCACGGAGGGAATTTTCATAATGTTGCAAACTCAACCGGTAGTCACAAACCCAATTTTCATTAACGCTTAATCACGGATAAATGAAGACTCGATCTAGTTGATGTTTCATTTGTTCAAAGTTGAGCACTACAATTTACTCCAAGTTTGAGTTAAATGCTGAACTTCAGTTTAACAATTTGCAATCAAGGTGTTGAACAAGTAGGAATTTTTAAATGGCTACTCTGATTGTATGGTCTTTTCAGCGTAAAAATATTTGCCGGTGAACACAGAACAAATGATGTCTAAATTCAACTTATTTAAATGATTTTTAACTTCATATTTAGGGAAGTTCTTGTAGATAGACTGTACTTCGAATGCTGTCCTTCGTTTTTCTACATTTCAAGAAGTTGAATTTTGGCCTCCGCTGAAGGGTGTAGTTTAGGTCATCCTCGTTGTGCCGCAGGGAACAATAATTAATTCGTACATTTTCCGTACATCAAATAAGTTGCAAAATAACTGTTGTTCCTAGTTTGTCTTTCAAAATTCTGCTTGATTTTTATGATTGCACAGTTGAATTCATTTTATACTATTTGTCTGTGGTTAGGTTAGCAGGTTAAATACCTGCTATTGGTTTGTCGATATTCAATTCACCGCAACACTGTATTCCATATTATGAGGAACGCAAGTTTACCTTGTTTTTACACGTTCACGTAGTGCGTAGAAAAAATTGATTTACTCTGAAGGTTAAGATAGTGTTCGGTTTATTTGCGTTATTAAATTAATTGTGCAATATTCGATCTTTTTTCAATTTTCATCATTTTTGTTCTAACGTCTGATAGGCAGCCTTGGATCGCAAACAAAGTCGTTTGGCCCTGTGGATCACGCTTCACTATATTAAACTAACCCTAGTCAAAGGCAATAGATTATAATCTCAGTGAAACTCTTGTTTTGTGCGGAAGTGTGTGTTTTTGTACATCTAATTAGCCCTTTATAATATCTCTCACACTACACTTCTCCTCCATGTTTTCTTTAACTCTCAAGTTACAAAATCGCCATTTCTGAAAGAAGAGGCAACTCTCGTCCTATCCAGTTTAATGACAGTTTAATGTATTGCTCGCAGCTCAACAAAATAGCAGAAGACTGGGCAAAAACCATCGCCAAGCGGGACAGACTGGAGCACCGTCCCAACAACGATTACGGCGAAAACATTTACGCTAAGTGGAACTCAAATGCTAACCACTCAGTGAGTGGCAAGGAGCCGGTGGACTCTTGGTACAGTGAAATAAAGAACCACGTCTTCGGTAAGGAGCCAACCTCTTTGGCCACAGGTGAGTGATGGTCTTCCAGTTCGTGTAATTTGATGTTTACTTTTTTAGATAATTAGACGGGCGAGGTAGTTGATTTTGGAAGTGTTAGTGTTTAAGACTTGGTCGTTTTATGTCTGTATTGTTTCAAATACTTTCAGGAATGGTATACACTAGTATGATAATTTTACTCGCTAAAGAGGAAATAATATGAGGTACAATATAACTCCTGTGAAAGGGTTTTGGAATGATTCATATCCCAGGGAAAAAGTTCATTTCCCAAGATTATTTTGCGTTTGTTCAACAAAAAAAAGCCTTTCTTCATATGTGTACACTTCAAATAAATTGATCAATTTTTCAAATTTTCTTTCAGAAATAATTTTCACCCTAGTGGGGTTCATTCCAGCAGGGTTCATTCCAGTAGGGTTCAAATATTCATTGCAATGCAAAATTTTTTCGTTCGTTTAGCTTTCACAATCTAGTTCATGTAATTCAGAATTTTATGCGTTTCATTCATCTCTAAAGTCACACTTGCTTATTTTTAATATTCGAATCTATTTTAAAGGTGTTTTATTTAACTAATAAACCCTTTATTTTTTAACGATAAAATAAAAGGTTTGCATTAGTTCGTAATTAAGGAAATTTATAAGCTAGGATTCAAATTTTTCGTGGTGTTCATTTCTGAGGGTTCATTACTCATGAGTTTCACTGTAATAATTTCGTTCTTCTTTTGTTACACTTTGAATTGTTTTCCTCATCCATATAGCAGACAAACTATTTTCTGCCTAAACCTTAAATACTCCTTCTTGAAACCCTACTCAAACTCTTTGCGTATTGAGTAAAGTATTGGGGTTCAAGGTTGTAATTGAACAAATTGTAGTCAGTTGTGGGTTATTTTCATGTTAGACATGCTTGAAAACGCACAATTTGTGATCCTTATATTAGTTTCAGTCCCCAATTCTCATATCACTGAAAATTAAATCGTAAACTTTAATCCTCAGCTTCCATCTCTGAATTTAGAAATTATAAGAGTTCAAAAATAACCCATTGCATTAGATATTTTATACAAAACAATGTTTTACGAAATGCATACGATGTGTTGTTTTCAAACATCTGAACATTGAAATCTATTCGAAATGGTGGTTGCAACAGGTCGAGCCAGTATTCATGTCATGTACCTGAGTGGGGGGGGGGGGAATTATGGCTATGTTCTTCATTTTCCCAACTAGAAGAAACAATGGGATCGGCATGAGGGTCCAAAAGCCCTCGGCCATCTCTTAACAAAAGGCAAGCCCTCTAAACCCACAAGCTTTGTGACCACCCCGTGTACGATATCAAATAACGTGTACCAAATTCTCACAGGTCACTTCACCCAAGTGGTGTGGGAAGACTCTAAGGAGCTGGGCGTGGGCATGGCAAGAAATAAGAGCAGCGGCAAACTGTACGTGGTTTGCAACTACAACCCTCCCGGCAACATGGTTGGCAACTTTGCAAAGAAGGTGCCTCGAGCCAAGCGTTAAAATTTCTCTTTCATCGTCTGTTCATTTTGAGTTATTTTTTCAGCATTAAAAGTTGAATTATGGTAACCATCTATCGTTTGTTTCGATTGGAAGTTCTGATTTCAACATACAATGTACACTCGAAGTGTGGTAGTTCGTTATTTAATTAAATTGGCGAATTGAGGAGTTATGACTTCATGAAAGGTCCCAAAATATGGAATCTTTAAATTATATCATGAGGCGCATGTGTCATCACAAAGTTTTAAGGTTATAAGTTTCCATTAAAAAGGCAGCGGTCTGCTCGCAAAAGGTATCTGAAAATTTTCTGAGAACTATAAAGTTAAAACTAAATTGGAACAAATTTTAACTCCACCGTACGAAGTATGTTCCAACACAAGTAATCATTTCGCTGAAATGAAATTGTCCGAGACACTTCGATGCAATGTTGATTCGTTTCTTGATACGCCCATGCTAATAATAATGTGACCTGACGAGTTTTCCAATCCAAACCATTCAGTGATTTCTATAATTAGAAGTACAGGGTTTGTTCCGGTTAGCCGAAGATGAAATATTTTATCTAGTCTCAGCACTAACATATTTTAGCACTCAATTGCGTTTCTGAGATAGTCAAGAGATGCTCTGAGCTTCGATTTTTCTAAAATCATGACTTGAATTCCTTTCTCCAGTCAAATCTCCAGCACAAAACTTTCGCGTGTAAACACTCCTCCCTGTTTAAAAATCAAACCAAGGAAGTCAGCGTACGCTTATGTTAAAACCAGAATAAAATACATGTTTTTCTACAAATACAATACTCGTCAAAAGCTGAAGCGTCCTAGTCAAATTATCAATTATTATATTTCGTTGAACGAAAAACTATTCAATCTCTTTGAGAATTACAATTAATTACAGTTTCTACATTTTGTGTGCGATCCTTGCTACGATATAAAGATAAATTTGCTGATTATTTTGCTTATGAATCATGCTATTCAGACATTCCATAGCGCTACTCGCTCTTTATTACTTGCTAACCCGTGCTTACGTTTGCTGTGGTGGAAACGTAACTCTAAACTTATTATTACGTTTGCTACCAATAGTATTAACTTGAATGCTGACCATCCTGTTGTAGAATATCCGAATTCATTTTTCAATTCTGAATCACACTAGAGTGATACACTTGGTATTCTAGTGCGTAAATATCGCTTTGAAAAATCGGCATTCATGTCTCCAATCTTCCAAAAATGTTTTATGTTGTCAAAAGAAGTGTTATTATTGATAAATTTTGAGTAAATTAGTCATTGATGTTAAAGTGTGATTATTTCATATTGATGTAATCTGAGATTATTTCATATTGATGTAATCTGTGATTATTTCATATTGATGTAATCTGTGATTTTAAGTTAACCCCTAGGACTACCAAAGAGTCAGTCATTATATTTAGCTGGTTTTCTTTGTTGATTTTCTTCGTTGATGTTTAAGCTTGAGGACTGAAATCAATGATTAGGGGATATAAATTTCCTGAATGATTATTTTTATTGAACAATAACGAGCAAATAATTCGTGCACTTAAACACAGACCTCTCATATTGCCGAATTTCTGCCCTTGACTTGCAGATTAACTTGCATATTAACTTGCATGTTAACTTGCATATTAACTTGCAGATCGAATCCTGACATTGGGGGGTCCTCATTATAGCAATGGGTCTCAATTGAAACTCCCAGACACGAATTAAATTTGATGGAACTTGAATAAAACCTGTGGTTCTGTTTAAAACCATATCCTCATTTATGCTGAATATTGTAAACACGAAACGTGTAACTTTATAGGTCCAAATATTTTTTCTTTGCCTCTTACAATTACTATCAAGCAGCCCCTTGATCCATGGTCAACTTCTTCTGGCCTGGTCTGCCTCACATTTTTAGTGAATAATTCCCTTATGTATTGATAAAATCATTCAACTCGTGCTTTCTTTCCGGTAATACAATGAATATTTGTTTACTTTAACTAATATCTGCTTTGCGGGTCATACGGGGAATTGCTTTACCAGACCACCCATGTATATTATGTGTTATATTAATCTTCTAATCTTGCATTATTAAAGCGATCTCAAAGAATACTGTGTAACGTTTATGGATAAACTACCAGACTAAACCTTGAGCACTTCTCATTTTACAATTCCGCATGCAATTTTTAGTATATATATCCTATTTTTCGCTGCAATTTTATTTCCTTGTGAAATTCCTAATCCATGATTACAAAAAGTTCTGTGTACAAATGAGTCTTTTCTTATCCCTGGAATTGACATCACCTTGTTTTTCCTTGGGCTAATCAAGCTGGCTAGGAATAACATTGAATTCGTTTTCCAATTTTCAAGTCATTTTTATCGTAAAAATAGAATTTTTTGTATTTCTATGTCGCTGAATCATTTAAAACAATCGTTTCTTTCAGTTTTGATGTTTTTTAAAAAACAGAAACTTTTCGACAACTTCAATACCCAGTCGTACAGAAAAATCCAGAAAACTCCCAGAAAAAATCGAAAAAAGTTGAGGTCTTGAAAAAGCCCCAAACCCCCCAAAATAGATCCCAGAAACGTCCAAAAAATCCAGGAAAAAGCATACCGATTTAACGGATTCAATACGGATTTAATAAAAACGGATTTAACGAAAAGAACAAAAAACTAAAAGCAACGGAACAATCACTCATGTGACAACAACAACGGGAAAACTTATGTGACTTATGTTGTCGCACTGACAACCAAAAATGCGCCAACAACGGAACAACTGCCAAAAAAAAGACAACAGACAACAACGGGACGGGAAAACGTGAAAACGACGGGACAACGAAGTGAAAACAACGAGAAGTGGACGAAGAGTGGACGAAGAGCGGACGAAGAGTGGGCAAAGAGTGATCAAAGAGTGGGCAAAGAGTGGGCAAAGAGTGGGCAAAGAGTGGGCAAAGAGTGGACAATGAGTGGACAATGAGTGGACAATGAGTGGACAATGAGTGGACAATGAGTGGACAATGAGTGGACAATGAGTGGACAATGAGTGGACAATGAGTGGACAATGAGTGGAC
>JACJUY010008098.1:39575-49929 GCA_014220935.1 Platorchestia sp. MABIK
GTTGAAAAAACAACAGTACGTGCACTTTGACGTGGTCGGTGACTAAACCTCAGCTGAGTTACTAGCAGTGTTGAGTGAACTCGGGGTAGTGACAGCGCCCACTTCGCTGGAGACGCATGATTTCAAAGATGCCCGTTGGATGTAATATAAGTGTGTTGTTCTCCGCATCAGAGAGTAAAAAGGCTTAACACTATAATGCTGTAACGCATGCATAGTGGGAGAACGTACGCATGAGCTGTCAGCTTAGCGAAAAACCGCAGGACAAGGAGGAGCTCTACAAAAGAGAGCTTGGCAGCCTTATAATGCAGGTTCAGAAGAGATTAATTGCCCTGCTCTAGTTAGAAGGTGACTATTTAATATAAACGCGAGAAGCTCGAGGGAGAAAAAACTCGTTTAGCAGAGCAAGCTGTTGACGTATTCAGGGTGGAAGGAGGTAGAGATCTGACAGCTCCCAGTTCGAGGCTGAGACTTAAAAAAGAATTTAGACACAGAGTGGAGGGAGAAGTCATTAGCGTCCGCTGCAGCTGGGATGACCGACCGTTGAGTCTGGAGTCAGGAGAGTCGAGTAAAGAGTGATGCTGCTTGGCAAAGAGGCAGCTTGTTTAACTCTTGCTCATTTTACTGTAAGTCTCGGCGCTGACCGCTTCTTTCCAATAACATACAAGTGACGCAGTTTTTTCAAACACGCTATTGGCTGGCCGAGGGAGGCCAGCTTGGCACATGATACCCACAAATTGTGTACCAACATGATGCTTACCAAGATTTTAGCAAACTGTCTCAATATACCAAACAGCTATGAACCGTCATGTCAACGTGTAACGCACCATCATTCCCACACGACATGCACCAAAATAGTGATTACCAGCTTACCAACATGCTGTATTTCAACATATCATCATGCTGTGGATAAACATACTGTGTGCAGTCAAGCAGTCATTGAATTGATGGACTGTGGTCTATCATGCTAATATCGAGTAATTTCTGCTCACTTTTTGCCATCAGGAGCGAGACTGTGCATTGCGTGGACAACATCTCTCCAGGCCCCGAGCGGAACGCCCGTCACCCACAGCTCTGGGCGAGGCTCGGCAGGCAAGGGCCACGGACCGCCTTCTTCAGCTTCCAGGGGCCTCACCAACACCGCTGAATAAATTATCACAAGGATAACCAAGATTGCAGGGAGTGGTAGTGCTGTTCACTATTACATGATGGTGCTACAAGCGATGCCTCGCCTTAGTCAGCAGATATTCCTTATGTAACAGTTACTGTAAATGTGCTGCTATACACTGTAGGTGCATTTGTGCGAACTAAACAATATCCCTCTAACAATGATTCCTTAACAACGCTATTATGATGTTTTGAAATACTTGAAGGTACAATCATGTTTTGCACCTTACTTCACCGATTTCTTGCGTTATTTTATGAAAAAAATAACGTGACATATCTTGCGCATTTGTCGCTTCACATTCTCGTACTTCACACTCTCGTAATCTTGTAGACCGAGTAGGAAGGAGCGATTGATTCAACTATTCAGGGTTCCATTGCTCGTGTCAGCTAAACGATGTGGTGCTGAGGGTTAGGCTGTTTAAATTAGCAAGTCTTTTGCTTCTGCGTCACAACTTCGTAATTTCGAGCAATGTAGATCTAAGGTGCCTTTATTTTTTAAAGTGATGCACTTATTTAAATCAAATTCATTCATGTACATGAATAATTACAGGGCATTTTAGTCTTAATTTCGGCCAAGAGCATATCCAAATGTTTGTCTATTGTCAACTTGGCTTACTACTGCTCCAGTTGTCGTCCACCAGGCCACCGCAATTCTTCCATACGTTGTCCCTCTTCAAAATGGAACTACTCAAATGTTACCACTCACCAACTGATTCCGTTCTTGAAGATAGCTTTGAATTGAAAATTTGCGACGTGTTTCTCCTCACCATGCACCTCCCACTCACCTAGTCTTTGACACTTCCAAAAGTGCTCCCATTCACTAAACCCTCACTCTTACAGCAGTCGACATTCATCAATTCGTCCTGAAATTTTACCACGCTCAAAGACTTTATCGCTCACCATGACCATTAAATGAAAATTTACCACTTACCAAGTGTTTTCACTCCTCTAAACTCTGTCACTCACCAGTACTGTTGCCCATTAAGACGTTTTCACACCTTACGCCATTTTCGCTCATCAAGCTGTTGCTACTCACAATGAACCAGCCAAGAATCAAGCTGCACATCGAGTAGTTTTCACTCTCAAAGAATTACAACATGCAAAAACCTTATCTCTAACACTGAATTTGACACTAATCGAGCCCCAGCACTAACCAAGACACTCGTAACGTCCCTGCAGAGCGCTGAGCGACAAGGGCGTCAATAGGCGGACATAGAGCTTTGATGCAGGCTTGGTGACTGAGCACAACGCCGAGACGCCACCAGCTTCGGCAATGCCACCATTGAACGACACTAATTGAGCGCTGCAGAGGAAGAGCGACTTAGTTTTTCAACCGTGCTATGTTTTTCGCTTCTAACAATTGCTGTACATTTGTTTATAATGTGTCCTACACCACTAACAGTTGCTGAGTATTAATCTTTAGTGTTATCAAAACAACAAAACAGTTTGACCACTGTGTGCAATCTGTGTGACCGTGTTTAAGGCGCTGAGTCATAGATGAAATTTTGGCGTCAGTGTTAGTACAGCGACTGCATAATTATCGCGTCTGTATCGTGATTGCTAGAATAATTCCATACATAACACGTCATCTTCAAAATTACTAAGTCAGTACCAAATTTCAACACCAGTCTTATAAATGAAAAATAAATCACTAGTTTTTTCATCATTACTACTACTATCCCCACCCTAATTGCCAAGCCACCTTAATAATGCCCACGTTAACAACACTTCTCTACAGCGGCGTTTTTACCAGATTGGTAAGATACATGTCTGTAGGTCTTACGCGATAGGCAATAATTGCATTGTGAGATACGAAGCTCTCAGATCCATTACAAATGTGGAGAGACGACAAAACTGGTTCACACCGATTCGAAGGCGACATCTGTCGTAAGATACTTGTATCAAGAGACAAAGCGTGCTTGTCTCCAGGGTTGCCAGATTGTGCATTTCATGGCCAATTTACACAAAATTGACGATTTTTTGAACGCAGTGGCATGAGAAATTCTCTTAGTCATTTTTAAAAGCATTGCACAATTCAAGAAACAGAAGACCTGCAAGATCTCGAGGAGGTGCTCTCGTCGTAATATTGTCAAAGTGAGTAATAAAGTCATTAGTATTGCGATTTTTAAATGGAAAAATGTCTATGTATTTTGTAGCGGCCATTTTGGCCATCGTTTTTCGTAAAATGTGGTCATGAGCTTACGGATTCATCTGGCAACCCTGCTCGTCTCTCCCATCAGTGTGGTACGATATTGGCTAGAGTGAGGATGTCACACGCAAAGGATGAGGACATGGGTTTTGTGATTTCTCTTACCCAGCAGTTTTGAATCCAGTCAGGACTTATGGAATTATTCGTTAAAATCCTGCAGAAAATATGAAGCAACCAGCTTACATAAGAGATTGCTAAGAAGCTCAATGACAGAGGTAAATAATCTTATAAAATTCAATTTCCATTTTTATTATTCACTTTAATTTCAATATTGTAACTAAAGTTAGTACTATCATTTTATATAGATCACTAAAATACAAAACATTTTCATGTTGCATCAGGCAGTCCCGCATATTTCTATTGTATTGTTATTGCCCCTGGCGGTTTTAAAAAGTAATTGTGTATTTTGTCCCGTACGTGAACAGCTTGTGATTTTGAAGTATTGTTTATATTCTCACACTCAACATCGATCACGTCTGGTATAGTATCATAGGGGTAAAGTTCCAGGCTCATACATTTTTCCCGCCCGAATTCAAATGAAGTTGTGCAAGACGCAAGTAGTTTTTATGATTTTTATGACTAAATCCTTATTACGAGCCCTTGGGAGATTCAAACACACGAAACTTGGATCCAAGCATGCCAAAAGTGCATTTCACACTTTTCGTCACCTACTCACCCTAAAATTATAAATTCTTTTTCTGTCACTTCAAATTTTTCCGTCATGATTATTGCTTTTGGACAAGGTCTTTTAAGTATGGTAAAAGATGAAATGCCTCGTCACCAACAAAACAGTAGAGGAATGGCTCATTGTTCGTATCACCCGGAATGACGAAGCTTAAGGGATATTAATCGCAGCGTAGCAATTGACCTACCGCTGACCTACGAAATACGGCACCATTACTATTTCTTCTGAAGTCCTTAACATCAATAGCTGTAAACATGCCATCTGGATCAGCCACAGACACAAGAACAACTGAAAAATAACCTTTATAATTAAAGTAAGTAGACACCGCGTTATTGAAGCACCGGACACGCACGTATTTTCCATCGATGGAGCCGATGCAGTTGAGCAAATACCACAACTCCATGTAGGGTTCACTAATACCCTTCCAAGTTACCTTTGTAAGCTCAGGCATAAATTTTGGTTATAATCGTGATCAGATGACTTCGCAAGTTGATCGAATTATTTCACTCATTGTAGATTGTCCTCTGCAGAACTGCAAAGCCAGGTCTTGAAAACTGTTTCCTGTTGCCATGTCTCTGAAGCAAGAAATAAGTAGTTGTAAATAACTTAAAATATATGAATTTTTAGATTTTGATTATAAATCAGCTAGTAGATAAATTAACTATCTGAAATATATAATACAAAGTTATGTTTGCTCCTGATAGGAATAAAACTGTAAGGGTAACCCTGCTTCCTATAGTAATCCGGAATCGTAACTCATGATGATGCCCCTTTAGAAAAAATTAGTTCTGCTGATGATTGATGATCACTTTTGTCCATCTACACATATGGTCACCTGAAGTACCCATAAAACAGAATTAGATTTATCACGATGGATTTGACTATTTTATAAAAAAAACTTAAAAATAACAAAGTAGTATTCAGTTATACTAATTCTTTAAATTTCACCCGATCAACGACGGCTATTTCTTCTAATTAGTATAGAAAGTTTATCATCCATTTATTGAAAAACGCCCATTTATTATGATCACATTATTGAGAAACTAATTTCTAGAATTAATAGGGCGATTTTTTGGAAATCTTTTACATCAAAATGAAAAGAAGAACCAATATAAAAGGGAACATTCATTCAATTGCAAACGTTTCGGAATCTCTCATTCCATCATCAGTGCTGTAAAACAAAGAACAAAAAACGATAATGAAAAAATTGCAAAAAAACTATGAGAAACCAATGTAAAAAATAGTAATAGAAAAAACTATAAGAAACTAATGTAAAATAGGAACTAATAATGAAACAAGCTGTGCCTAAACATTTGAAAAAAATGTCCTCAAACGTTCGAAGCCATACGTACACATGCACCTCAATTTTAGCAATCAAATCAACACACAAAAACATCTACACAAAGTAACAGAACTACACACACACACACATACATACACGCATATACACATTCGAACGCACTCCTATTTACACAGCTGGGCAATATTTAATTTCGTCGCACTTTGATCATGATTTAACTGAGGTCTATGGGTAAAAATGAACATGGATTCCAAAATTCTTGGGTCAAATTCCTCTGTAGTTCTACAAAACGTGGAGAAATTGGAACTTTAAAAAGGTTTGTTTGAACGATGACAATGATCGCTGATAGCTAACTGGGAGGGAGATAAATATGGACGACCGGTTCTATCGGAGATAACAAAGTGTTTGTTGTGACGATTAAATTGCTGGAGTGTGGTACTGCCAACTAATTTCTTTGTTGTTTTGTGTTTCAAAATCAAATTACCGAGAAAGATGGAAGAACATCAGGTGCATATTTGTGAGTTCTCTGAGACCATCTAATCAGGTTCGGGAATGAAAGAAAAAAGTACTACCTTGCTGAATACCAGTCATTCCTGATACCTTACTTGAAAGCGAGTGGTACATCAGATAATTCAAGTATACCGGCACAACAGGTCAACGATGAAGAGGACATCCCTCTATCTGTTCACAGCTCAGAAGTTCAAGGTGGAAGTGATCACAATTGTTCACGTACAACTTCCTTCAAAAAGTCATTTGAACATGTTCCCAGTAATGAGTTGCATCCCGACGGACAAATACCTCCTCTCACACAAAAGCCCACTAAAAAAGACGACCTTATCCCACTACTGCCGTAGCTACTGCTTTTTTAGAATTATTAAATTCGTAAAAATGTAGTTCACCTTTACAGGTAAGAGACGCAGATTTTTTTTCTTTGAATCACCCGTGCCTGATGTGAAACTGCTTGAAAGCAAACGTAAAAAACGTTTCAGTGCTGATGTGTTTTCCCTGCTAAATAATGCTTTGAACGAGTGTGAGAGACAAACATCACCACCATGTACATCATTATCAAGTAACCCCGAGAATTGTTATAATAATTTTCCAACAACCCACCTACCAACCCTCTCTAAACGAGACTACACGTAAAGGGGCTAGAAATGCTGTAGAAGATTCCACACAAGATTCTTAAGCTTTTCTTTCATTCTAGTTTTTCACCAGTATTTCATTAGATCTTTCTTCTTTAATTTTAGCATTTTCAATGTAAAGGTGTTTTGAACTTATCTCAAGGTATGACATTTTTTTTGTGAAATGACCTGTCTGAAGTGAGTGTCCTGCTTCTCCAGGTGAATGGAGAGGAATTAACAGAAAAACTTGAAAGATTCTGGACTTCGATGCACTTCTTGAAATTTAGATGGATGCTAAGATTGTAATTAAGGGTGGACTATGTTTCACATTAATAAATTATATGAATGCCCCCAATGTTGTCTCCAACGCCAGATTTTCTGAACATACATAAGCTCGCAAACTTCATCTTAACTAGATGAATAACTCATGATTACTGACTAAATTCCTCCTGTTACACTGTGCTGCTGGCTCATGTGTCATCGCTTCAGTATGAATCTTACTTTTAAGGATCATCTAAGTATCGTGTATCGCATAGTATCGTGTATCGCATGTTTCTGAGATAAATATCTTGTCACTCTGGTGTAAGCGCAGCCTTACGCATGCACGCAACGTGGGTGGTTGTAACTCTTTGATTACTTAGTTCATACCTTGCTAAACATACATAAAAATAATTACCGCAAAATTACTTCATCAATGCGATGACATAGCAACGCCATGATTGCATCGTCGGCATCGTGTTCCCTACCCCAGCGACATGTTACAATGTGAATATCATATATTACTAGCAACTTCATAAGCAGTAAGTATTCTCTTTATCATAGCTATTTTTACTGTAAAATATAAAATTCAGGTAAAACCTCAAATACTATGTACATACATACATATACCAGGCTTCTCATCCCTATGGGAGGGTAGCCGACAGCAGGCCACAATCAACACCCTTAGTCACTAGGAAGCGAGAGAGGCAGCACTGGCCGCACCAAAACTGCCAGGATCAGCAGCAGCCCTGCACAACCACCTTCCACAGTCAGGCCGACAGCCATAGCTGGTTTACCCCGACCGTTTCATTGAGTGCAGCCCCTCCCCCCGCACTGGACAGGTCAACCCCATCACACGCGGGCAAGCTCCCAGTACCGCGTCAAAAATAAAATTACCTTCTTCTTCAAATACTAAATAAAGATCATAAATTCTTTGCCGTCACCATAATTAGAATATTTACCCAATCCGATTCAAAACTAACANACCCTTAGTCACTAGGAAGCGAGAGAGGCAGCACTGGCCGCACCAAAACTGCCAGGATCAGCAGCAGACCAGCACAACCACCTTCCACAGTCAGGCCGACAGCCATAGCTGGTTTACCCCGACCGTTTCATTGAGTGCAGCCCCTCCCCCCGCACAGGACAGGTCAACCCCATCACACGCGGGCAAGCTCCCAGTACCGCGTCAAAAATAAAATTACCTTCTTCTTCAAATACTAAGTAAAGATCATAAATTCTTTGCCGTCACCATAATTAGAATATTTACCCAATCCGATTCAAAACTAACATGTCAGCACTATGGTGACTGCGTTGATTACATAATTATTGCTTTTGCAAAATTCGTGAGCCAACACTATAATTATGTTCTTGTAATTATAGTAATCTTAGAACAAAATCAACTTCAGTAAAAACTTCGCCAACATCTCCTTTATTTTCACTATATCATAATTATGTCAGGAAAACCACAACAAGAAAATCAAAACTATAGTAAAAAAACGACACAATACTTACCGAAAAAATACTTTAATTACACGTATAATTTCGCAATATTCACGAAAATTTGATATTTTAAAATTTGAGTCCTAACCAAAGTTTCAATTTCATAATAACAGTAACGGAAGGGAACTTTCTAATTTTCACACAAATTTTTGAATGGGAGTGATCGGTACGAATTTCATTTTACACAACGTATTTTCATTGTTTCCATCTATTTCTGATTTTCGTCATAGAACACGAGATATTCGTTGAAAAATAATTTTCAGAAGTTTTTGCATAATTGCTTACTCCTTGAAAATCATTTTAGAAGATCGATTTTAGTCACATTCCCCGTTGAAACGTGTTTAAACTTTAAGCAGATCAGAGGACTTCTTAACACCTAAATAAAACAATTGTTTAGAATTTGAAGAAAATTGCCGCAATTATCTTCATTTTATTGGGCCCAGCATTTGAATGTAGAATTTAACAGTGCTCTACTGTCACCAGTGGCCAATTTATTTCCCTTTCAATGAGACTTCAAAAATATCATTGCAAAAAAAGAGAGAAAAAAGATATTGCGATAATGTGTGACAACTTTTTTGTAAACATAGGCAAAAATATAGCTGATCACATTTCTAGTAAACCTACAAACAACTTGGAATATATGGACCGTGTCCATGCATTTAGCTATTTTTGTAACGCCAACTAATTCCTCCGATGTAATTGCGGGCATAAACAACTTGAAAAATAAATCAAAGGAATTTAAGACGTCCTCGGCTTAAGTTCGAAAGGCTATAGCTGATATAATAGTATCGTGCATTTCTAATACTGTGAACTAGTCACTTTTCCAGGGTATTTTCCGAACTCTCTCAAAATTGCCAGAGTGAACCCTTATTTTTATAAATGATGATAAAACTTGCGATAGTAATTATAGACTCTGTACTACCAATTATTAGTAAAATATTCGAAAAAATTGAGTGTAGAAAAGTGAATTCATACCTTGAATAAAAATCTTTCGTCTACGATAAACAATACAGTTTTCGTTCTGAAAAATCGGCAACACAGGCTGTATTAAATCACTTCCAACACTTTTAATCGAATTTACATGATGGAAAGTTTGTTTTCTCCGTGGTTCTTGACTTCCGAAAAGCCTTCGAATGAGTGGACAATAACGTTTTACTATCAAAACTACACGGTTGTGGCATTAGAGCAGTTGCACCTGATTGGTTCAAATCATACTTAACAAATTGGAAGCAATATGTTGGCATTGACGGAGCACAATCGGTATTACAGACAATCAACCATGGAGTACCACAAGGGTCTGTGCTTGGGCCTCTCCTCTTTCTGATCTTTATCGACGATATAGTAAAATCTAATTCATTTTCGAATTCATGCTTTTGCAGAGGAAAGCATACTCTCAGCGGTTCTTTCAAATGAATATCCAATTTTAATTGCGGAGTGCGTAAATGATAAGTTGAGCTAGTAAAAAAGTATTCGGTATCAAAACAACAATAATTCATTATATTCTCCTACAAGAAAAATTCTTCCACGCATTAAAACTTGTCATGGTGAAATTGAAGAAGCCTACTTCTGTAAGTTACTGGGTTTTAAATTAGGTAAACATCTGGCAATACTTCATCGAACGATAAAGTATTCACAACTCTACAATACGAATAGATGCTTGGAATGGAACTAATAAAAATAAAACCGATATGCGTTTTAGGCTACGAAAAACAGCCTTCAGAGCAGTAAAGACATTAGAATATCCTGCTCACACAAATGATTCTTTCGAAAGTTCAAAAATAATTAAACTATTAAATCTGTACAAGCTCTGTATATGGAATTCCACACATGAACCCTGACTGATGATGGCGACACAGAATTCAAACAATTACTAACTGCACAAACTGGCCATCAAGATGAAATAATCCAAACTAGAAGTAACTTCATATTTTCATATTTTTCGAAATCACATTCAAAACACAGCATCCTCTTAATTTGAACTAAAAATCGGAATACGATCCCTGCTGAGATCCATGGAAGAAGTTCTTATGAAGCTTTCGAAAATAATGTTGAACCTCTCTTCCTATCGAAATGATAATCATATAAGCTAATCAATTTAATTTTTCTGCCGTATGACT
>JACJUY010008100.1:0-14222 GCA_014220935.1 Platorchestia sp. MABIK
TTCCTGTCTTGTCATAAATTTGTTATTTGCAGCGTGTACTGGCATTTTTAGGGTGTCAGCAAAAGACTATGTTTTCTGTGTCAGTTAGTTCTGGAAGTTTCTCGCCGCAAAAGCGGGTAGGCGAGACAAACTATTTCTTTGACATTTTTAACATCGAAATGTATGTATAACCATTCGGACGCCTTGCATACCTTGCGAAGACGTAAAAATAATCAGTCGGGTATTATTGAAAGAAATTTTTCCATTTTTGCTCAACATTGCAAAATTCAGGGTACTAAATTTTACCCTGTACGATTACACGTCTCGAGTCAATTCAGGTGCGATGCCCAGCAGATGAACAATGGTAACATACGAAACATGTCCATATGGAGAAGCCTGAAGAACAGTACTCGTAATTGCTTAAAAAGTAAACGGAGTACTAAGCCCTGAACTTTCAGTCGTCTCTGCGTTTGCGCCAATATAACTTGAAATATTGAAAGTTTTAATACCCATTCTCTTCCAAACACGGCACTACACTCTAAAATTCGAGTGGCGTCACTGTCTACCGATACATGTCATTTGAAACAATTCAAGTTTTCATATACATGAAAGCGCCGAGGAATGGACCCTCTGGACCTGCATAAGCTAATCCTTACCTTGATTTTCAAGGAACGAAAAGCTTTACGTTCATAGCTGATAGAGAACAGTTGCCTACGCTTACAGAATGTTATTGAATTAGAGTACTGCGCAACAAGAGTCTGCACTAATGTATTGGCAGACGATTTCCAGTCTACCCTTACGTAGGAATAGACTTGAACTTGTTCACAAATGATTAATGCTGAATTTCGTTTACAAATCACGTAGAATGCACCCGAATGAAATACAGGGTTCGAGAGCAAATTGAGAACATGTTTAGCATGTTAGTCGGCTAAAATTATTTTCACAATAAATGTTAGTTTAAATTAAATTTAAACAAATTTCCTTGAAAGAAAGAAAAAAGAAAGAAATAAAAAATGAAAGGAAAACCGTTTATTTAAAAAAAAAAATGTTACGTGAAATGTCTTACAACACATTGGATTTTAAAAATTTCTTATATAAAGTCGTTAATTGATAAAAAAAACGAGGTGTACAATCACTATTATAAAAGAAGCCGCGTCCGTCCGTCCGTCTGTGTGTCACACCCACGGTAGAGGAAACAAGGTTGGGTCAAACCAGTCTTTTTTTCGTCGACTGTGTACGGGTTTCCTGAAGTCACAGCAACGAACCAATAGCAGCGCTCATATTGCTTCCGGTAGCACTGCTACTCCTAAATCCGTCTCCACTATTGGCCAAATGGCACTGCGGTTTGGTGACGTCATAAAATTTGTTTGAAATAAAGCCTTTCTATTGGCTACCCGAACAAGAAGAAGTGTAATTTCCCCCATAGAAATGACCCTACCTTGTTTCCTCTACCGTGGTCACACCCACCAGCCGAAAGTGTGTGATGAGCGTATCTGTGATACAAGCTTCATCAACTCCACATTATTTTCGGTACAGAACTCGTAATTGATTCAGCAGAACTCCCAGCAGATTCAGAGTCGGAATGACATCACGTGTATTGGTAGGTTAGATTAGGTTGTATAGAATATCAGCAGTTGAGACTGAGGAAAGTATAGCAAAGGTATGAGATAGCATAGAAAATCGTGGGAAAGCCGTGTTAAAGCTCAGTTGGTCTGCCACTTTATCACGCTGTCAAGGAAGCTTAATGACATTTTTTATAGGAGTTTCACCAGTGCACAAGATTAAGAGTATTTTAATCGCGAGTTCTGTGGGGTTTGGTATATCTGTTTTTGATCCAGATCTGAAGTATTTTTTTTAGAAAATTATCGATTCCAGTCATTTATGACGGATCGCGTACACCAAAAAAACCCTACACCTCGCCCTTCTCGCAGCGCCAGCAGCGTAACATCACCTCCTCCCCCCCTTTTAAAAAAACAGGGGTGTACTAGTAGCCGTAAAAAAACAAAATTTACTCTCATGGAATTTCATCACTGGCAAGGTGAATGAAAGCTTTTAAATGTTACTAGAGAATGCCTCGGAACTCATTAGTTATAAGTTGAAACGAAAGAAGAGAATACACGAAATGCTCCCAAGGAACCTACTGAAACACCGCCGTAAATGATTTTCAAGTAGTGAGACGTGGTTAGCCAAAAGTAATTTATCAAAAATATAACACCACATGTATATCTGGAAACGTGTAAACAAACATACACACAAAATGAATCTTAGAGTTTGTTCATCGTACGGGTAGTGAGATAATTTGTTAACGAATCTTATGCTCATTTTGCGTTGTTTTTCATTTGTCTATTTACATTTTGGGAAACAGAAAGGTGCGACGCTCTCTGTGGTAGCGATAAACCTCGTTTTGAAACAATTAGCAAACGTAATAAATATATTTACTGAAAAATCGAGTCAGATTTTTTTAGAGGTTCAGCGCTAATTGGTCTCAAAGCATTCGACAGAAATAATTAAGAAAAAAAAACAAAAATGCTTAGCGAAATGTAAAATAAACTAGTTTCTAATTTTCTAAAAGAATTTTCAGGAAAGTCAAGTTAGAGTCTAAAGCGGCCCATAGACGATCAATTTAAAGTCAATATCATTGACCAAAATCAAATCAAAATCTATCAATATATTGATAGATTTTTTGTTGCCCACAAAGTTAATCAATAATTGATCGCCTATGGGCCGCTTAAGAACAACGAACAACAGCAAAAAACATTTAAGGGTTCTCCCCCCTTGGTATTCTCTTTCACAGCATGCTGACATGGGTATGGGTACATAGGATAAAATAGATAGATTGATATAACTTATGAGTAGGAAATGGCTACAGAATTTCTACACATAGATTACATATGAACCTAATGATGGTTTCATAATCAACTGCACTTAACAGGCTAAGTGTGAGGCCTTCGCCGGAGGGACAGTTCGAAATGGACGATATCGGTATTTTAACTTCGTAGAGTTTGAAATACTGACCCCAAAGTAGCAATGAGCAGATTTAAAGGCAACCAGTCGATCGCTTAGTTTGAATTTACATCGAAATGCTGCAATGCGTTATTCCATATCACAGAGATGCGAAATGGTTTGACCCGTTTGCCCTGAATTCCTTTGCAGTTTGAGAGTTTTTTATATGCTGGGCACGCTTATTCCACAAAAGAGCTCCAGAAAGGAATCTGTCTGGTATTGAGGTCCAGCCAAGTTTTCTTAAGAGAGAGGTTGATGATACTGTTTTATCAAATTATTCTATAAAACCACCTTTGGGTTTAATGACTGCTTCTATTCGGGTCCAAAACTGTTGACGAACTGAAATTAGGTGATCCTTATTCAGGCATCACTTAGACAATAGCGTCCCTCAGTGAAGTTATGGTACAATGAGGGTGTATATCGGTGTTTCTTTCAATGACGCTCCACACGAAATAGTCCAAAATCAAATTTAGCAGTTTGGGGCCACTTGTTGGGAATCACATGATCGTAAAAATTCTGTGATGTACCAGTCTTAGGACGACGAGAAGGAGCTGAGTCTTGCTGATAAACGTACGGTCTTCCGTTGGATACTTTATCTATTCAGGGCTTAACAACCGTTTTTAGAACATCAATTTATCCAGCACTATTGAAAGACACTTTAGAAAATATAAGGTAGCATGATATAACCTTCACTACTCACAACTCCCAAAGCAATCACTAACCGAAAATTTGGTGAGCATCACCCTGGATACTTCAGATGGATCTCAGATATAGCCACCTGTTATTCTGTCAGATAATTTTGTGATCCTGGTCGAAGTTTTTTCCCATCAGAGAAAAAACAACGAATGCCTTGTACGTATTTTTTTGACTTGGTTAAGTAACCGTTTTGAGCGCATCAGACGGTTTTCCCGTGTCTTTACTGATACGAATTGGCTTTTCTTCATAAGAAATGGCTTGTATAGAAAATCCTGATGCACTACAGTCCTGATTGTCCACTCTGATGCTTGGAGTTCTTTGATAATATTCCTCATCGAACCTACCGGGGTCCTCATAGATAACACTTAAAACAACTATGACTGCATGTCTCTCTACTTTTTTGGGTTAACATTTTGCTCTGAACGGATTATCTGAAAAAATTATAAATGATTCAAGTGCGTTATCAATTATAAACGGCATGGCCTCAAATATCTCTTGCACCCTGTGCATAATTGGGAGAAACCAAATAAAAATGTATTCTCTTCGATATTTTGAAGGATGATGAAAGCTTATAATTACTGGAAATGCTCCTGATGAATGCCTTGGACGATATACTGTATGTTAAAGTGTGGGAAAAGAACAGACCTAAAACGCTCTGCTGAACAGACTAAAAATTCGTCTTACATGATTTTAAACTAGCAAGAAATGTGAGCTAAACATAATTCAAAAAAACATTGCACGAAATACCCATCATAAACAATTGAAACACCCTCAAAGAAAATAACTGAAGTGGATTTCAAATAATGTTGATGTGAGATGACCACGAATGTATCCCCCGCCACAGATAAGTAATGGGATGGAGAGATATAAAAGTACAGTTTCGAACCTAAATTCCTTAATCTCAACAAAATACGTGAGGAACAAAATAAACGCCGCTTTATTTCACATCAATTAAAGCTGAAATCGAAAAGATGTTCCTTGCATTATTCCATTAATCGTCATTGAATAAAATTTCGTTCAGAAAGCATGGAGCCTCGTTTGAATTTTTCACAATTTTTTTTCACTCATTTTAAATGTTTGAAATACTCCATCAAATGATCGGACAAATTTGTTACAAAATCGGTTCATATGTTAAATATTTTAAAGATTTTTAAGAAGTCCAAAAATTTCTGTAAATATAGTTAAAAGATTTAAAAGATTTTCAAAAAGACTTAAGAGACGTACAATTTTCAAAGATACTTCGTTTTCAATTTCGTCATTATTCTTTCATTTCTGACCCTCATTTTATTTGACCACTCCTCTGTCATTCCTCTTATCACAAACATTTTACCACATTTGTTATCTTAGTGCTATTTTTCCCTTCGATTTCACATAAGATTTCTTAAATTCATTCTCATTAAGAAGTGATAGTCATTACATCATGCGCTGAAAATGTCATGGAAAGCTGTATAAATGTAATGTTTAGTCCAGTATTTAATGCACACCGTCAAGTCATCTTCTGAAGCTGATGAAAAAAGTAAATTAGATCACAAAATACACTGACTCGGCCTTGGAAACTCTTATTATCAGCGTCATGCATCGTGTGGCCTTCAACCACGTGCTGCTAATGCCATCAGGGATCGTTATTGAAATATGGAATGAAACCTTTTCGCTGAATTATTTGCTGCATGAGAATAACTATTGTTGGCAGTCAGAGGTGACGAATTTGATGTGAATTTTCTTCATGTAAATTAGGTCTGGTAAGATGCGGAGATTCAGCCATGAAAGACAACAGGAGCTGCTATCCATGAAGCAGGTGATAAGACCTCGCACGACTCGATCGGTCCTTCTCATGTTGCTGACGCAGTTACTTGGGAAGAGGCAGCGTGTTGGGTCGCGTTCGGCGCAGTCGGCACTTCTAAATACAAGTAAGGCTGAATTTAGTACCTACTTCTTTTAATTTTGTCTAAGCAGACTTTGCTAATTGATAGCTATATTTTGTGCCGCCAGACGATGGGGATCAATAGCTTTATATTTAGAGATGTCGATGATTTATATTTTTATTTTAGACAAATGGATGTTGATGATCGATTTCTTAATTATTTCTAAACTACCAGGACTCACGAAAAAATTCTAACAAAACCTGCTTCAAGAAATTCGAACATAAGATCAAGCTGTAGTATAGATTCCGCAAAGGTCAATGTATTTATTGATGAAGGCTATGACAGTGTCACGGATGGACTAACTAAGTAACTAAATAATCCACAAACAGAATTATAATGTGATCGGCGTTGAACTATGGCTTCCTTACATATTTCATCCAAACAAACGATGATCACTGAAATTTGACTAAAGGCCGCCGTCACACGGAGACCAACTGGTAACGTTTTCGTCATAATCGTCTACAGTCAGCGGCACCAATCGGTCTGTCCAGCGCCACGAAACAGTCAAATTTCAGCCTTAGTTTGGGATCAGTTCGGTCAAACTAAGGCTGAAATCTGACGGTTTCGTGGCGCTGGACAAAACAATAATTGGTGCCGCTGACTGTAGATGATTGTGATTAAACGTTACCATTTGGTCTTTGTGTGACGGCAACCTAAGAGTAGTGATACAGCTCTTCGTATGCTTCTATGAAGTATTGCTGTGAAATTATGTTTTTTTAGGTGTAAAAACGTTTAGCATATTTCTTATTTTCCTACGAGAATAAAGAAAAGAAAGAAAGAAAAACCGTTTATTTCCAAAAAAGTTGACACATGAGATACATGACAACATATTGGCTTTTAAAAATTTCTTAATATAAGACGTCCTTAGACAAACGTACCATACGAGGAGTACTAATAGACAAACTATACGTGGTCTACTAATAGACAAACCATACGAGGTGAACGAATAGACGTATAATACGAGGTGTACTAATAGACAAACTATCCGAGGTGTACAAATAGACAAACCATATGAGGCGTACTATTAGACAAACCATACGCAGCGTGCAAATAGATTAACCCTGTCAAAGGCTACTTAAATAAAAAATATCAGTTCTTGGATATTTTATATCACAAGAGATGGCTGACAAGTTATAAATAATTTATATATTACTAGAGAATTCTTCAGAATTCCTAAATCATTAGTTGAATCGAATTAAGAAAAACAAAAAACGCTATACCGAAGCAGATTGAAACACCGTCGTAAATGACTATCAAGTATTGAGAAAAGGTTGGTCACAAAGTAATTTTTAAAGAACATCACGAAACACGACACGCACATCTAGAAACGCGTAAACAAACTTACACGCAAAATGAAATTCATGGCTTGTTCAGCATACGCACAGAGAGATAATTTTTTCCCGAGCGCTAAATTGCATTTGTCTGTTTATATTTTTCATTTTTCCTATTCACAGATGCACCCTCTGGGGTGGGTAGTGATCGATCTAGTTTTGAATCATTAAGCATATGCAATAAATATATTTATTTCTGAAATATGGTTCATAGCTAACTGGTCGCAGAGTTTTAGGTAAAATGTAATGTGTCTTGAGGTTTTGTTTTAACGCAAAAATAAGAATAGAAACATATCTATGCATTTGTGTGTGCGTATATATGTATATATATGAACATGTACGCGTGCGCACACACTTATACATATTCATATATGAACGTATTGAAAATGAATATAAGAAGAATAATAATAAACAAATGACAGTCAAGATCAATGTAATCGTAAGACATAAACTGAAGAAAAAATAAGTGACAGGAAAATGACTTCGAAAAACGTAAAAATAAAACGGATTTTAATTTCCTAACAGAAATTTTTAGAAAATTACCGTCGAAGAACAAAAAAAAAATCTCGGGTTTCATATTCTCTCGGTATTCTCTGCGACATCATGCGGACATGGGTACACGGGATAAATGGCGATACAGTGTAAGCTGGATTTCACTTATGAGTAGCAAATATCTACAAAACTTTGGCAGAAACGCGTAAACAAATATATACTCAAAAGTGAAAATTCATAGCTTGTTTAACATACGGACAGAAATATAATTTTTCCACCATTCATATGCTCAAATTTGCTCTTCATTTCATTCGTATAATTGTATTTTTCATATTCACAGAAACGCTCTCTGGGGTAAACTCAACAGCGAGTTTAGGAAAGTTAATTTTTTTAAGTTATTCTTATACTATCAATGATTTCTTAATTGCGTGTGCTACTGTTCATAATATTAGATAGCTTCGAAAAAGGAGAATTCAAGTCACAAAAAAGTCATCAAGCAGGGCTTAAGTAATAACATTGGATGAAGAACCGAATCAAAACACTGAATTCTTGTCCATGAAATACTTCCGGAACTTAGCCTCGCCATTTTCAAGAGATACTTTCATTAATAGAGTATGATCAGAGAAAAGAATTTAAATGAAAATGCAATTGTTTTATTTCAGTAGAGTTCATATGTACAAAAAAAAAATTCAAAATTTTTTCTAATGCCTCAAAACTAGCGGCAAGAGTGCAAGGACTCAACGGACCCGGTTAAGCCAGTGCCTGTTTTTTACATGATGGGGCGCTGTGTTTGTATTCATATTCCGACAGGAAGAAACACCAGGCTCAGCCGGGCAACGATCACAGGAAACCCTTCGCGTAGAGGGCAAGTTCTCTAAATCACTAAGCCCCCGTGGCTGTCACGCTTAGTTTATGGCAATCAAAAGGAAGTTTTTTTTTCAAATAGATCTCAGTAACACAGATCGGATTTTCTTCGCAATTCAATACTTAGCCATCCTTAGTATTTTCTTTCTTTTCCTCTTAGATGACATATAATATGAAACTTGTATGAAACACATTAACCGAATTTCTTCTTCTCACCCAAAAGGCACGTACTCCAGATTGAAAACAGTCGTTTTTATACCTCAAGGCACAATTTTTTTTAAAGTTTTCAATTTAATAGCGTTTTCAGAGATAGATTGAGGCGCTACTAATCATCTGCGGCTCAATGTTGCCAAAATTACCAGTTATGTGGAACAATTATTGGACATAACTGTGTTCTTCACAATCGACAATTTAAGCGAATGAAGGCGTTTTCTGTGACGGAATGATGAGATCGAAGAAACTAAAATTTCATTCATTGGTCTATGGTGCGACTGTTATTGAATGGAGTATTTATGAGTATCATTGTCAGTAGCATCTAATGCGTCTCATGAGTGAATATAGTTTATTTTCCCCATAAGGTTGCATATTTCTACTTCGAATCAATCTTAGAGGTAGAATGGTATGGTTTCAAACAATTTACACAGTCGTATGGGTACGGCATGCTGTAGAAGTTTTTCGCAAGTGGACCTGAAACAACTTTAAACGAAGATTTCTTAGAAAAAGTCTATTTCATTAATCTTTTAATTTCACATGTACTGGTTCAGCGGCATAAACTGTTCAATAATAGGGCCCCAAGTTTCTTATCTAGCCTAAAAATTGAAGCGCTTTATTTTTAATATAATCATGTCTAAAGAATGACTTCACCCTTTCGATACTGACGGTACAAATTAGAACCTCTTCACTTTTTCTAACCAATGAAATAGAGGAGAGCGAATTGCGACTTCGCATTGCTGGTGGTACAATCTAGTACCTCTCTGGCATTGATATCCAGCTCTATCTGGTAACTCTAGCTTCCTTACAAAGAGTTGCATCGCAGTTGGTTTTTCGCCATGGGCTTCTAACATACTGTCGGTACATATAAGTATCATTTTTCATTTCATTTTATATATTTAATTGCTTCTATGAGCTGCATACCTTGATGAACCTCAAATTCAACCAAATTCAGCGTAAAAAGTATAAAAGTATAAAAGTATTCATTTGTTCAATCACGGTATCGAAGGGGTTAAGCAAGTAGTTGCGCAGGCACCTACCATGGCAGGCACTCCTCTGCCGAACAAAAAGGCTTGCTTGACAACAGTTCCAACAAACGCAACTTTGTTCGTTTGGCGCCAGCCAAGGCCACGCACACTCGGCTGCGCAATGTAACTCCTACAATAATAATAATTCTTTTCTTAAGCGTATCACAAAATCCTGTTTCAAATTTAGTTGTTTTGGGATTACATGCAAAATTATGCTTGAAATCTTTGTAGTAAACAGCAAACAGTAGAATAATAACGCATGCTTTCAATCTATTCAGTGAAGTAAGGAGCATTTGCCGGAAAATGTATACGAAAAGAATTAGGTTGCACCGTGGACTCAGGTCTGATGCAAAAGACAACCAAGAAGGCATTTAACTTCATCCAAGCCTCTGTATACCATGGTCTATTATGCTGTACACCACGGTATACCGTTCTGTATACCGTATTGTAATGTCCAACACCGTGGTGTCCAAACGAGCGGCTGCGTCGCAGTCTAGTTTTGACCTTGAAAGTGTAAGGTTCGCAGAGAACAGCTCAAGTGGATTTGCATTATCTGTTGTGCTTGTTTTGAGTAGGACAAATGAAGTTTTCTGTAATGTTTGTTGAGATATAATGAAGTCCATGGGCCTTCACTATCTCTCTGATTATGGTCGTCAGGTTTTGTATCATCGAGAATAGTTGTGTGAATGAGACTTGTGTATAATGGGCAAGTTACTATGCTCGTTAACCTTTGTACTTGTTGATCATACATAACTCCTAAACTGTTGTTCGTTCAAATATTGCTTGGCGCAGTCTTGTAGACTGTTATTTTTATCGAATGCGCAATAAATCACGCGAGAAATAGCAAAAAAACTATGTGGAAGTATGCCATGGAAGTAAACTGTGTACAGTGATTAGTAATGACATTTATATATCACTAACCATAAAAAGACCCGGCTAATCTACGGTGTAACGAAGGACGGCAGGTAATGGAATTTTGCTAACGTACGTGGTGTCATTGGATTGACGTCCTCCTACTTGAGTTGTTCTGATTCTGAGGCTAAATAATAGGTACTCATGCGTCAACCCATGCATATTTGGGAGTTCATTCTTGTACAGGATATTGGTTACAAGAGGTGAACCCTGATGAGAAATACCAAGGGTTGCGGAGTCGGAGGAATAAATTTGCGACTCCGACTCCGACTCCACCTTTCCAGAATTTTGCGACTCCGACTCCACCTTTCCAGAATTTTGCGACTCCAACACCGACTCCACCTAATCACAATTTTGTAACTCCAACTCCACCTATGCACAATTTATAAGATGAATATTACTGCTTGCAGGTGTTGCAACCTGTACATATGGTTAATATGATCTTTATTTACGAACGACTTTTGAATTGGCTATAGAATATTAAAATTCAATTTTTACTAATATATATCTACTAGTGAACATGATTCTTCAAAAATTACGGGATTCGATAGTTTCCTTCAAAAAAGTCCCAAGATAAAGATTACAAACAAATATATCCACCCTAATAGTACCCGCGATTAAAATATTCTCGTACTTGTGCACTGGTGAAACTCGTATCACGGATACGGTCAATTACAATCCTTATGAGCGTCACAGACGCACACACCAACCAAGCAAGCAACAACTATGTATTATTTTTCAAATTATTATTAGCAAAGAAGTTTTCAACAAATTTGCTATTCCTTTTTTCCACGATAGGCTGCATTTTCTCAACAGTTGATTTAATTTTCAAGCAAAATTGTTTACTTAGAAACAAAAAAGAGCAGATAGGGTTTTCACATCATTTGAATGATATTTATGATACCATCCAATCAAGCTGATTCCCATTGTAAAAACATGGGAGAAATTACACACAAAAACATGTATTTATTTATAAATTGTTGGAGACACCTAGCGTTTAATTATATACGTATAGGTTTTTTTGTGCGGAGATATTTCCCCCATAGGTTAAAAATTTAAAAATGAATGAATTTTCATGAATGATAAAATGCCCAAAACTCCTTAGTTTTGAAATTATAAGGACTTAAAAAAACTTTGGAACCTAATGTATGATACTACGTTCGCGCCAATGTTAGCGCTACCTTTTCACTTCAAATTAATCCAAGTCAAGTTCATTTTTATCCAAGTCAAGTTCAATTTGATCCAAGTCAAGTTCGAATACATCCAAGTCAAATTCAAATTAATATAATTCTAAGTTAACACAATCACTCGTTAATTTGAGCGTTTTTGCCTTAAATATGTTTCTAATGGATGTGATGAGCAAGACAATCGTTTTTCCTTTCAGCAAGAAATACATAAAACTTTCGCCGGTGTTACAATTTAAAGACAAGCTGTCGCAAAATGTGCTAAGTATCCAGCATCATGAGGCAGAGTGTGATTCATATCTTTGACCGGCATAAAAGATACCAGTAAAATATAAAATATAACCAGTTTACTTTGTATTGCACTACTCATTGAAGTTATTTTAAATTCTGCATTAATGTTAGTATGCATCCATTCAAATATATGTGTTCAGAAGGTAATTCTATAATACACATAGCAGTATCGGAGATTTATTTACTCTCATTCAGAGATTTACATACGTGAAAGTTCATTTTAAAACTTGTATGAAATCACATGGATGCGAATACATGAGGTTACTATTGAACGTTATGTAGATTTAATCTTTAAGAGAAATATACAAATGCGATTCACTGAGTACTTGTGTACGATTGCGTTTGAATCCAATTTATAGGAGTACATTACTACACTCATGCATTCCTGCATTAGCAATAAAAGTGTTGCCATCCCTTCAAATTAATAGGCCAAGGAAAATATATCATCTATGTAGATGAAATAAATTGTGACTTCTTCTTACGAAAATCGTTTGGACGAGCGAAAAAAGGACTTTGTAGCTATAATAGAATGAAGGCATATTTAATACAAAAAACGCTTAAATTAACAAGTGATTACGTCAATTCTTAACTCAACTTAGAATTGGTTTAATTTGAATTTGACTTGGATTAAATTGATCTTTACTTGGATGAAATTGACCTTGACTTAGATTTATTTGAAGTGAAAAAAGTAAAGTCCTGATGGGTGAAAAGGTGAAAAAGGCGAAGGTGAAATCTTGAAGTTCCTACCCCACTATAACACGTTTTTTATTTTTTTACAATGCGAACTGCAAGCACTTTACGGTCGGGAAAGTATCTGCAGGTTCAAGCGATTAAGCATTAAATAATGTTTGCACGTCTTATTAATTTAATGAAATATCTACTAAAGTCTATCATTGATGACTTAGTGTTAATTTCCCAACGAACGTTTAAATTGCAAATTTTTCGTAATTGTGTAATGCTTGAAGGTTTTATCGTAAAAATAACAATTAAAATGCTTTATTACGGTAGGAACTATCAAGACTAGCGTTAACATTGGAGCACACGAGGTTTCCTACTCTGAGTTTTAAAGTTTATTTAATTCCTTATAACTCGAAAACTAAGGCGTTTTGGCATTTTATCATTCGTGAAAACCGATTTATTTTGGGTTTTAGGATCTATGATTGAAATTTGTCCACACAAAAAACAACACCCTATATAGTGTTGATTATTCTTATAAAAAATATCAAGTTTCTCCTTAAACAAATGAATGAATAAATAGATTTGGGTGTTTCCTGTGCATAACTTCAATGTTATTACAATGTTCAACTCAGTATTGAACAAATAAAATTGGTTGGTCCGTCTTGGTTGGTTGGTTGGTCTGTCCCTTTCACGCTCTGAAAGGATGCTTAATGATCGTATCTGTGGTACAAATTTCACCAGTGCACAAGCACAATAATATTTTAATTGTGGCTACTATTATGATGGATTTATTTATATGTCATCCACATCCGGAAGATTTGCTTAACGACAATAACGAATCACGTCATTTGTGACGTGTCGTGTGCACCCTTATATATATATATGCATATATATATATATATACATACTGTATATATTACCGCCAGGTGTCTTCTGAGCAGGCAAAGCAGGCAGTGCATCCCCTGATAAGCATAAATAAGCTTCAACAGTTTTTTCTATTCCTAAGTATGCTCCGATTCAACGAAATTACAGTTGTTGATTTAATTAATATGATCAAAATCCTCAAAATTATGCTAAATCATACAGACATGTAGATAAGGTAGGCAAGATTTACACACCGCCTTTTCTTCTCTGTATCTACACTATGCGGGGTAACAATGCAGAAAAGGTGACACACTATAGCTCGATGCTTTTTTATATCTCGGCTACAATAGGCCAAAGTTGTTCTGCTTTCTTCGTATGGGCCTGACGTTTTCGGAACGTTTTGTTTACGCATAAAAATCACTTATAGCTTTTTTTGCGTAAAATGGTACTGTCTTTTATTCTCGATTGACTTTTTACTATGCATTTGACACTTTCTTATTTCTATAAACGTCCACGTTCTTAACATTTTGTATTTTTTAGTGACATTTGGTATGTTTTCAAAAATAAAATTTGTACTATCGCACAAATGTAACAATCATTTCAGCAGAGATGGTGCATTGCTTTCAGTTACAATATGAGTGTGACTAAGTGAAGTATATGCTAGTGTTGTGTTATTATTTTGTTGAGAAACATTTAATTTTGGGAATTTTCAACTGATTTTGTGTCTTTTTTTTGTGTCAACTAATTTGTGATTTTTGATTTTGCTTA
>JACJUY010008100.1:33916-45468 GCA_014220935.1 Platorchestia sp. MABIK
TGACTAAGGGTGTTGTTTGTGGCCTGCTGTCGGCTACCCTCCCATAGGGAGGAGAGGCCTGGTATATGTATATGTATGCAAGTCTGAATATTTATCTTGAGCTGTTCAACCACACTCTAAAATTATTGATTCTTTTTCAGATCAACATAATTCACAATGGCACCCTCCAAGGAAAATCTTTCGGCAGTTCTATATGGAATCAATGATTTGAGAGTGGTGAGTTAATGCAATCTACAAATTACTCAATATACCTCAATGTAGTTGCTTTGATTCTGTGTATATAATTGTTGGATGTTCTTGTCATTAAAAATAATGATCTCTTATAGTCAAAAATATGTTGCAAAATTTGTGTAGAGACTCGTACAACAATAATGGTTTCATAGCAGATTGATGCCTATTAAATTCAATGCCACTCACATTAAGCTAGTGTTGCTATGCCAATTCCTATGCATTAGAGTTGAGAAGATGATTTCTTTACAATAAGTTTGTGGAGGCAGCTTTCTTGAAATATGGGTAGAATCAGTTCCTAGTCTCACTCATATGTTGATACTTAATCTGAGAAGGATTTTTTGGAGACATGTTCAAGTATTAAAACAGAATCTCAGACCCAGTAATATTTTAGGGATAGTTATTCTAAATGGAATTAATAGGAGAAGGATACTTCTTCTAATACTGTTGAAGTGGAAATATTTTTCACTCTACAGTCAGATATTTTGTTTCAAATAATTAAATGTTGTTGAAATGTTCCCTCTGAATTTAAATTGTGCATGAATTTCTATTAAACTCAGATTCAGTTTTGTGCATTGGCCAACTGTTTTGCATGAATACTTGTTTGATAACTTGGAAATTGTTTCCAATTATGTTCATTCAAGAAAATGCTGAGAAATAGCATTATTTCAATGGTCTTCAAATTAAATCCTTTTCCAAATTTTCATTGAGGATATCTTACAGTAAGTGAGATGAGGATTGGAGAACATACTTTTGTATTACTAAATAACTATTGAATAAACTCCAGTGCCAAACTGTTAGAACTGTCACTTAAATGTCATTAAATCATATACTTGTAAAGAAAACAAATATTTTATGTATGCTGTTGTGTTTAAATATAATCCTAATGAATCTAACTGTAAATTTAAACATCTCATATTATTGCAGTTAGTTTTTCTTAGACTTTACTTGTACATTTCAACCTGTTAACAAATACTGATTGCTTGCCATTAATACATAGTATTTTCTTATAGCTTATTCTTGCTTAGACCTAACGTGTACATTTCAATGTTAGGGAATACTGTTTACTTGCTAGCATTACATGGTATGTAGTCATTGCCTGATTTTAACAAGTTTTTTCATAATACTTTATGGCACATTTAAAAAAAATTAAGTCTGTGGTCTTAAAATAGTTAGAGTAGTTTGGAAAATATTGCCTAGAAATAGTTCTGTGTGTTAATCTTCTACTGTGTGAAGTGTGACTGAAGCCAAATGCATTTTTTTTACTGCAGTAATGACTTACAGTTATCACTTTCAGCCAGAGTTTAGTAACAACCCATTTTAGCAGCCTGTATTATGTGGCATAGCTACTATTGTTGGCATTTAAACTGGTTCTTGCATTTCCAGTGTTGTGGGCTATTAGAATTTTTAGGACTGAGTTCATATCATACTAAAATAGGTACCAGCTACTTTACCAGTTCACCTCAAGTGTCTCATACTGGACTTCATGTTCTGACATTATCTCAACTTTACGAGCCACTTTACCTTTCATGAGTTGCATGCCACATGCTGTGCTCAAATCCCATATCACCTTTCAACTTTTTCCACCACCTCAATTACAATATTGTTTCTCTAAGCTGTCCATGCTCCTCTTTGTCATCAAGTTTATGTCCAACAAAAGTTTGGATTCATTCTGTACAAACTCTTTTCTGCATTGATCACAACTTCTGATTCGCTGATTTTGTACGACTAAGAAGTTTTCAAGATACAACTGAAAAATTTTGGTTTCTGTTAAATATAATTTATTATTGCAGGAAAACCGGGAGGTTCCCAAGCCTGGTGACCATGGTAAGCTGTTAGACTTTAATTGAATGCTGGTAATTTGAAAATGCTGACCACAAGCTTTAAATTCTTAGTGGTACTTCTATTTGCAGTTTAGTACAGGCTGAGACTATGAATGATGAAATACTCAACCATTTAACAAAGCTTTTAGGAGAATATAAAGAGCCCTTTTCTTGGTCGTTTCATTGTTGATTGGTTAGCAACAGCAGTTTTCCTCCAGAAAGTTATGTAAAATCGATTTGTAGAAAGTATTAGCCCCACGTCCGGCGTACTTGCAGTATGAAGCTTCTGGTGTTGCTATTATTTTAAAACTAGCTCTGCTTTTCATTATCGTGGGTTAAATAATGTCTAGCTTGTTTCAGAGCTATAATGAGGATCCTGCAATTACTGAAGTATTGGCGTGTGTCTACTTAGGGCTTCTGAAATTAACTATCACTCTGCAGACCTTAGGAACTTGTGCTTCTCAAGTTTTGGCAAGGTATGGCACTTAGGCATGTTAGTAGTAGCTCTTGATCTTGCTTGTCCAGAGGAACTTATCGTTCATCAAAGGTGACCTATTCTAGCAACATTTTAAATCAGGTTTGTTCTAAGTTTATTGTAATACTGGGAGTGCTTTACCTCACAGTTTGTACTTTTCTTTAGCATAAAAGACTAGTTGAATGTGTAGAAATCTGCATTGCTCTTTTATACAACTCATGCTTATTTGGGTGTTCATTGTTTTGTTTTGATTAAATTTTCACTGCTCTCGAGTCAACATTGACAAAAAATAAAGAAGAATATTATAATATAGCAGTAATTTTTAGTTTACTTGTGTCATCTTATAATTTGAAAGTTAGGTACGTTAGTGTTTGTTATTGATAGATTTAAACTCCTCTATCCTGTCAATAATTTAGGGAATGAACAATTCACTACCTGTGGTATTCTTATTGTAGTAGTAAAACACGTTCAGTGACATTTTTCCCGTTCTGCACAACTCGAATCGGATTCAATTCTACATCAATGAGGGTTGAATTCAAGATCTTGTGTTAGACTTCACTGAGCTCTACGTCATTGAGCTGTTTGGTACTCCGATTCCGAAACGTTTGAAACCTCCATTATTCCAATTCTTTCGATGCGATTGCGATCTATCGTCCCATTCTTACTACATAATGACTGCTAATTTCAGTTTTGAAATTGTAATTTCCTTGATATTGATCAAAGTTCAATCACAAGTTATCTTGGCACGATAGTGGAAAATTAAATTTAATTCATTGAAAGACGGTTCTTTTGAATGAATAACAGATCTAAGTTCAAATTCAGAGTTGTTCCATCAGTTTTAACGAAGAGGAACACTACCAGTTAACAGTACTGCCCGTATTTCCTGTACTGCAGATTTTGAGCTCAGAATCACATGATTGTAGAAAGTTTTGTTTTCTCATGTAAGTTTTTTTTTGTTTGGTGGGGGCAGCATTTCATTTTATATGATCCTTACTAAGTTTATTTATTTTTGTTCAGACGTGCTGCTGCGCATGGGCCAAGTGGGTATTTGCGGCTCTGATGTGTCCTACTTCACGAAGGGTAGAATTGGTCACTTCATCGTCAACGAGCCCATGGTGCTGGGGCACGAAGCTGCCGGCACTGTTGTTGAGTGCGGGGCTAAGGTCACCAACCTCAAGCCTGGTCAGTAATTCTAAGGAAATAAAATCATCAGTCTGAAGCCTGGTCATTAATTATTGTGAGGGAATAAAGTCATCAATCTGAAGCCTGGTCAGTAATTGTTTGAGATTAAGGTGTCCAACCTAAAACCTGTCAGTAATTGTAAAACTAACGTTTCCAAGCTGGTGCTTTGTCAGTAATTGTAAGGGATTAAGGTTGTAAAATTTGAACTAGTTAAAGGTCAAATTTAATGAATTTGTTGAACTATTCTATCAAGTTTAGTTATCAGTTTTGAAATTACACCCTGAATGCAGGCGACCGCGTAGCCATCGAGCCAGGCGTGCCGTGCAGGCGCTGCAGCTTCTGTAAGTCCGGCCGCTACAACCTCTGCAAGACGGTGTTCTTCTGCGCCACCCCGCCCGACCACGGCAACCTCTGCCGCTACTACGTGCATGATGCCGACTTCTGCTTCAAGTGAGCTCGCTCTGCCGTGTTGGTGTTGTGCTGTGTTGGTGTTGTGCTGTGTTGGTGTTGTGCTGTGTGGGTGTTGTGCTGTGTGGGTGTTGTGCTGTGTGGGTGTTGTGCTGTGTGGGTGTTGTGCTGTGTGGGTGTTGTGCTGCGTGGGTGTTGTGCTGCGTGGGTGTTGTGCTGCGTGGGTGTTGTGCTGTGTTGGTGTTGTGCTGTGTTGGTGTTGTGCTGTGTTGGTGTTGTGCCGTGTGGGTGTTGTGCCTTGTTGGTGTTGTGCCGTGTTGGTGTTGTGCCGTGTGGGTGTTGTGCCGTGTTGGTGTTGTGCTGTGATGGTGTTGTACTGTGTGGGTGTTGTGCTGTGTGGGTGTTGTGCTGTGTGGGTGTTGTGTTGGTGTTGTGCTCTTTCTTTGCTGTGTTGTGCTTTTGCTTTGCTGTGTTGTGATGTTTCTTTGTTGTGTTGTGATGTTTCTTTGTTGTGTTGTGATGTTTCTTTGTTGTGTTGTGATGTTTCTTTGTTGTGTTGTGATGTTTCTTTGTTGTGTTGTGATGTTTCTTTATTGTGTTGCGATGTTTCTTTGTTGTGTTGTGATGTTTCTTTGTTGTGTTGATGTTTCTTTGTTGTGTTGTTTCTTTGTTGTGTTGATGTTTCTTTGTTGTGTTGATGTTTCTTTGTTGTGTTGTGATGTTTCTTTGTTGTGTTGTGATGTTTCTTTGTTGTGTTGTGATGTTTCTTCGTTGTGTTGATGTTTGTTTTGTTGTGATGTTTCTTTGTTTTGTTGTGATGTTTCTTTGTTGTGTTGTGATGTTTCTTTGTTGTGTTGTGATGTTTCTTTGTTGTGTTGTGATGTTTCTTTGTTGTGTTGTGATGTTTCTTCGTTGTGTTGATGTTTCTTTGTTGTGTTGTGATGTTTCTTTGTTGTGTTGTGATGTTTCTTTGTTGTGTTGTGATGTTTCTTTGTTGTGTCGTGATGTTTCTTTGTTGTGTTGTGATGTTTCTTTGTTGTGTTGTGATGTTTCTTTGTTGTGTTGTGCTCTTGCTTTGTTGTGTTGTGATGTTTCTTTGTTGTGTTGTGCTCTTGCTTTGTTGTGTTGTGCTCTTGCTGTGTTGTGTTGTGCTCTTGCTTTGTTGTGTTGTGCTCTTGCTTTGTTGTGTTGTGCTAGTGTTTTGGTGTGTTTGCTGATGCTTTGCCGAGTTTTTACACTATTATGTTTTTTGTCTGTTGTTTGTATTGTTTGGTGCCGTACATTGTTGTGCTGTACTGTGATATGTAGAATTGTAGACGGCTTCGTTGTATTGTGTGCCATGTGCTGTATGGTGTTGTATTTATAATTTTGTGTTCTTTGTATTGCATATGAAGGGTTTTCTTCTACTGCAAGTGAGCCTTTTGTGTGTTTTACCTTTGAATCTGTGAGCTTTGTGTGAAAATAATTATAGGTTGATTTAAAATCGAATTTCTACCTACGTATTTCTATCCTTTACTAACAACACAGCTTGAAAATTCATCCTGACATTTGCAAGAGGGAATTTGTTGCTGGGGTTAATAAACTTACATTGTGATGCGACCAAAGCCTCATTTTACGCCTATTGGTTAGAACTGTTGCGGCACCTTGAAGTTTGCGACTCTTACTCCTGGGTAAGGAGATTCAGGTTCGAAGAGGGAATTTAAGTCCTCAACAGATAAAGAAGGTTAAATAGGGAAGATAACGCAAAGGAGATAATATTATATGGAAAGATGGAAATAAAAGATAGTGTGGAAGTCCAATGCTGCTTAAAGTGTGATCAACCTAGCAAAAATGACGGCTGAATAAAAAAATTATTTTATTTAAATGTCTGCACGCAAATTAGGCATACTGGTTTATTGTGCACACGAATGGCACAATAAAAAAAGGATTCGTGTAGGATTTCCGATAAAACGATATCCGATTTGATGTGATTCCCTACCGAGGAAATATGATTTGAATTTGTGATTCCAAAGAGACAAACCTAGTGCATTAATTGTGACACAGAGTGATATGGAAGGTCACAAACATGCAGAAGCAAGCCACAAAATCATGGGACGTAATGCACCTGAACCTTGAAAATCAAGTTATCAAGAAAACAAGATGATACAATCCACAAATGAACCACATAAGAAACATATTAAAAACATTGTTTGTGTAAAAACATATGAGCAGAAACATTTAAAAAACGAAAACAATACTCCGTATTCCAATGCAATAATTTCCAATTATTAAGTATTTGAAGAAAACATATTTTCTTGCTGGATCTTCAATTTGATACTGAAGGAGTCTCTCTATTATCCATATCCCTAAGTGTCATTGCAAACCTTAATTTGAAAATAGAATTTTAATAATTCAACCTTTGAACTCCTATTACGTTCACAAATTATGTGTTCAAGTCACCGTAAGGATGCTTTCGCTAACCTTCACCCTCTACCCCAGTCTACTGCTCCCCTCACCTTGGCTTGCTCTCGCCTCGTCTCCTCAAGCGCGTCACAATATCCTCACACTTCTTCATAACCTTTTTCCTGACTTTTCTAAAGGAAAAAATTCTACTCTCTAATATCTCAATGTGGACTATGTAACTTTTGTTGGATTCTTAACAGTGGAAAATCCTCTTCGTCGTTAATTCTTCTGTGTGAAAACACAATTCTGCCCCCGTTTCCTAACCATTATTAAAAAAATAATAATTCTTGCTTCCAATGTACAGTATATTACGCTTCTGACATATTTTTAGGGACCGACCGTTCTCGTAATGAATTACAGGACGAGCGCGACCTAAAATAAAAGATTTAAAACCTATGCAATAAGGAAATTCTCACTTTCATCATGGTGTTCAGCACTATTTCAATGACAACAGAGTAAAATGGAGGTATAAAATACGGAAATTCTTGCTGTCCTTGCGTCGTTGCAACCAGGTGTAGAGCTTATGGTGTGATGTTGCCTCGACAATCGACGACTTCACTGTAATCTCCCACATGAGGTAGAGTTAAATGTGCATGCTAGTTCGACCACTGCATGCATTTTCAATCTCCACATCAGGAGACAAAACTGTAACTACACCTCACCATCTAACTACACGCTATCTAAACGCCACTTTTCTCCTGACGTGGGCCTTTCTCTGGGGGACACAACTATTGTATCTGTGGAAATTGGCACTCTCAGGGGGAAAATGTGTGAGGGTCCAGGCTGAGTGTTTGGTAGGCCTTTTTTTTGTTGAAATGAAATATTTTTTTGTTACGTTAACCCTTTCCTGCCTGAATTATTTTCTGTATCGAAATTTTTTTTTTGAGTTCATTTCCAGGTACTATGTTTTGCTGGTTGACATTGTCAATAATGATTTTAAACCAATTCCCTATAATAAAAGAAATACATTTTTGTAGCAATTTCGCCACAACCGTCACTGAAACGAATATCTGATTTTCTATCAGTTCGACCATCTCATTGATAATCAAGAAAATTAAATGTACTAAGGGATAAAATTATATATTTCCACATTCATTTTTCAAACAGCATTGAAATAACAAAATAAACACATGAACGAATTACTTTTAGAAATTCAATTATGAATTTTAGACTGATACTGAAATAAAAATTGTTCAGAAACTTCCTAGATTTTGGAAGTGGAAGTGCACCATGATAAGTGGAGATAGCTTCTTAGCCCAGTGCATTCTGGAGTTTGGCAATTTAAAAATAGAAAAATACACAAGGCCAAGCCATTTTTCCAATTCCTCCTTACTGAGGCCAAGAGGCTTATTTACATATTTTTGTAGAGCCTACAAGTTTGACTGCTCAACAATGACATTCAATATGTCACCATCAACGTAAACGGAATAATCCTTCAGAGGAGAGAAGAGTTCTTTAGATGTATTGGCACGCTCTCCAGTGAACATTGGCGTCTGTGAATCTTCCTCATTCGTCGAAGTTTTCCAGTTCCTTGTAAATTCGCAGTTTTGCTCTTTCCTCTCGGATTCCATTACTTACATTTTGACCATCTTCAGGAGCACCTGTATTGTTGACTTCAATTTGAATCACAACAGTATCAGGTCCTTGAAGGTCTTCAGGTTATCATAATCTTCAATTTCCATGAAGTCATCTGAAATATTACTTGAGTAATACTTTTGCACTTTTATTATAAAATAAACCATAATGTAGACCATAATGACCATAACCATAAAATAAACCATAATTTCACAACTCAGACAGTTTCCATAAATGTGTTTTTTACGTAATAACACGCTTATTAGCTGTATCAGATTAATTTTCTTCATATTATTTATTAATTTATCATAATTGGAATAAAATTTGTTTCATCCCATTAATATAATTTTATGTAAAGGCTGAACTTGGCAACATCAAATTATTTATGGATATTTTTGAAATAGCTGACTGCTAGATAATGATACTACGAGTATGAACATCTTCAATGTTACTCACCATCATCAGATTCAGGGAAAGTAAAATCTTGCTCACGTATGTCATCTTCAGAAGTTATTGACTTTTCATCACTACATCAACAGTAACTATTGTAGTATAGAGAGCTGATTTTGATGAACTGGCTCCATTTCCGTTGAAAAATTTAGACGCAATATCTGCAAAAATAAAACTAATTACATTCTGTTTTCTATTGATAAATCGCAAATGAAATATGCACTAAAAATACCATTACAGTTCGCTTTTGATGAGTGTAACAACATGACAGCAGTAAGACGTGATGTGCACTTGCATGACGGACGTGACGAATTAGTCACAGCCATATAATTCATTATATATAAATTCAGTAAATGAATAACACATTCCAATTGCATGTAACACCATCCAGAAATATTCGCAAACAATGAGTAAAATTAACAAGCACTTATCTCACCTGGTTTTTCCTCCATTTAGCAAAAAAGAACTCACAGTCTCAGAAAAGTTGCGACGTCAGAGCCGCACGGTGTCTTGTTTACAACTGAGGCACCGCGTCACGTAGCCGGATCAAACGTGTTCTAAACGAACTCTGATGAGCAAATGACGCATTTGGCACACCCGGCGTACAACACTTACTGCCAATATTTTAGCCTATACATATCATTAATTTTTGTTTGACGAATTCGTCACAGTCGTCCGTAAAGGGTTAAGGACCATTTTTTTTCGGTTCACTCCTGTCCTGTTTTTCAACATCTACTACTTTCTTCTTCAACTTTTATCTTGTTTCATGAACTGCTTTCTCAACTTTCTGTTTCTATGCCGCTTCTGCATAGATTCTGCATTCCCCTATCTCCACACTGATTGGTGACTTCCCTCCTCCAATCTTCAGTAAACTTTTTTTTAGTGGTTGGGGAGGTTTACACCAACATCTAATGTAATCTAATCCTGCCCTAGGCTCCCTGACCACGTGTCGTTGGAGGAGGGCGCGTTCCTGGAGCCGCTGAGCGTGGGGGTGCACGCAGCGCGGCGGGCGGGCGTGACCCTGGGGTCGCGAGTGCTGGTGAGCGGCGCTGGGCCCATCGGTCTCGTGTCCATGATGGCGGCTAGGAGTATGGGCGCCACCCATATCTGCTGCACTGGTCAGTGCTGCTGCTGCTTTTCTTCTAGGGGTCTCGTCTGTTTTGTTGGTTGCTTGAGTGAGGTCTGCTTTGATCTTGTTTTATGAACTTCTTTCTCATCTTACTGTTTCTGTGCTCTTTCTGCATAGATTACACGTTTCCTTAACTCCATACTAAATGGTGCCTTCTTCCTTCCTCGCTTTGGATCTCATTTGTTGAGGATAGGGGAGCTTAAACTAACTAATAATCTAATCTAATCTGAGTGAGGTCTGCTCCATTTGTTGCCAGGTCAGTTTTGCACCATTTGTTGTCTTGTCAATTTTGCCCCATTTGTTGTCGGATCAATTTTGCCCCATTTGTCGCCGGGTCAATTTTGTTCCATTTGATGCGGGAGCAATTCTGACCATGCACAATTCAGCTTTGCATCATATTATATGTACCTGTTGCTTTATTCTGTCTGCTCTCCTTTCTTCTTGCAAAATGACTCCTGATCAAGCGATATTTTGCGGGAATGGATACCTTTTGGTGCGTCGAGAAATTATTCCCTGTCCCTTTGCCTGTAAGCCGGGTGCTTAATCGTTCCCTTTAAGAACAAAAGTGCACTTACACGGTCGAGCAGGCGTAGAGGTGTGGGATGGCATTATAACTTAGCGCGTGAGGGTCAGTTGCTCTCAGAGACCGGTTATTCATAACTTCAGTGTCACCTCTATGGCTTAGAAAAAGTCATGAAAGTTCACATTTTTTGTGTGGAAGGTCTATTATTAAAGGTATATCTAAATTGTTAGTAAACGTGCTATTTAAGCAACTTCACATCTGTTTAGGACTAAGAATCTCTTCGAGGCTGCTCTAACGACTCACTTCCATGAGCAGACATAGACGAGAAGAAACTGGCGTTCGCGAAGTCGCAGGGCGCGGACTCGACGGTGTTGGTGACACCCTCGAGCTCGGCCGAAGACCTCGCTGCCGCCGTCATTGAGCAGATGGGAGGCAAGCGGCCTGATGTGTCCATCGAGTGCTGCGGAGCGGAGTCCTCCATCAAGCTCGCCATTCAGGTAATCACCTCCTGCGGTGTGATAGCTTGGCGCTTTTGCTGAAATATTTCATGTTCTGAGCGTGTGAAGATTGAGATTATTGTACTCAGGATTAGGTTAATCTAGCTCATGAAACACTGCATCAGTGGGTTTGTTTGTTTTCGCGTGTGTTCTTCGTTGTACGAGAGTAAAGCATTAAACTTGAGAGAAAAAAGACTAGTCCATCGACCGCCGTATTTCCACCAGGGAAACGGTTCCTCCTCAGGTGATGATAGAAAACAGAGAAGACGGGTACAAAGGATTGTAGGGGAATCTTAAAGGAATGGATCTCCTTCACCAGATGTTGAGTGATCTCTATGCTTAAATTTTTCAAGAAAAAACTTTATAAATCTCGACATAGCACGTTGCGGAGCCAAGGCGATGTAGACAAGTTTGCGCTGCCAGCTTGATTGTTTGAAAATTCAGTGTCTAAAAGGTGAAAAGGATTTGTGTTTTTTAATTTTAGTGATGCTTTATTTTGTCCTGGCCGCCCATCAGGAAAGCTAAACAGACACATGCTAGTGGTTTTTTTTTGGAATGCTGTGCGTCTGGTTGAACTAACATGGAGGCTGTTGATTTCATAAAAAATGTGTTCGCATTCGCCATAAACTGCGTCCCACGTGTTACTGAATTTGAGTCTTGTGTGTGAAATGTTTTTCTCTTGAAACTTACAAATATTTCGATGTTACGTTAAGCGCAAAATAACTAAAATAATTAAGTAGAGATTGAAGAACATCATTTACTGCATTCTTACGCAGACGAATCGTAAATAAAAACACCAAGGTTGCTACTCTCAAAGACA